>VUQS01031977.1:21943-33562 GCA_015108495.1 Heterochromis multidens | reverse complement strand
TTTTTTTTCCTTTTTATGTTTTTTTTTTTTTTTTTTTTTTTTTCTTTGCTAAAAAAAAAAAAAAAAAGTTATGTGATTAGTTTGGTTCGGCTCTTGGTTTGTTTGCTTTCTTGTTAGCAGAATTACTTAAAATGTTACAGAAGAATTTCCATTAAAATCTTACCCAATGTGTGTTAATCATCATTCTAAAGCAAATGAAAACACACAATAGCTTCTGTCCACAGAGATACACAAAACCATCCATTTTCACTGCATCCATTCATCGTATTCATCCCCTTTATACCACTTATTTCTTCCTTGCTTTCCTCTGTTCCATTTCCCCACCTCTAATTGCTCAGTCGGTTTCTCTTCCTTCAAATTCATTGCCTTTCCGGGCTTCCATCTCTTATCACAGTGACTTGATATTTATCTCTGTACTGTTTTTTGCCCCGATCACCTGTTTGCCTCCGCTTGTTCCCAGCTGTGTTTGTGCATTGCAGTCCATCCACTAGGATGAGATGGCTCTAACAGCTGAGACACAACCACCAATCTATCTATAAATCAATCACACTGTCACCTGTTGGCACTTCTGTGTATTCATGAGCTTGTGTGTGTAGGCTTGTATTCATGGGCACGCCTTTCATTTGCCTCCATTTTTCCTCAGTATCTTCTTTCCCCCTTTTTATTCTATTCTGACTCTGCTAGGGTTTGTGGAGTACTTTGGTCTTTGTATACCACCTGCTTTGTTGTCGCATCTTTCCTTATGTGAGCATGCATGCAGGTGCATCACTAGACACATGAGTATATGTGAATGAATGTATGTTCGATGTGTGTGATTATATATGCCTGTTTGAGTGCTTAACTGCTTCTCCGTTCAGCTACACTTGTTTACACCCTCCCACACCTTTATTTGCCAAAAGGCTCAATCCCAGAAGGCTTGTGACAGTTTTACTTGTCAAACGCGTGTTCTCATTTCCTCATCTCGGCATCTGCCTGTCTCATCCTTGTTTGTCACAGACAATTTGAAGTTACTGTGACTCGTCTTACTTCTGGGTCTGCAGTGGAACAAAGTGGGAAGGCTGGTGGGAGAGGACTAACAAAGTAATAATTATTTGACATAACATGCAAAAATGGCAAAAAGGTGTATAGTATTTAAGACATTAGAGGGTAACAGTTTTTCCTGTTTGACATAATACTACTATTTGGTACAAAAATAACATGCTATATTTTATTGAAGTCCAGATTAGTACTGTAAACAGTCCTCAAAATGTTAAGCTAAGTGAGATTTCTTGACTTTATTGACATATACCTGATAGTTTTTGTTGTGTTGTAGGTAACCAGAATTAAAGAGTACAATGGACGAAACATAGTTTTACAAAGTAGTGTTAATGTTAGAGTCTAGCAAGTGCTCTAACTGTAATGTAATGTGTTAGTTTTGCAATTCAAGTATTAATTTTAGTTACTTTTTTCAAATAAGTATTCAATTGCTGATAAAGTTTTACTGCTTCCTCCGTTCCTTTTGTTATGACAATATTAGACAATTATCGATTCTCAATGATTCTGTCTCCCGCCATGCTTTGACAAGTAGCAGCATAGTAGAAACATAGACTGTATATAAAAGATGGACATAGTCACCCATTGGTTTTAGAAATCTGCATTTTGAAGTCTCAGCATTAGCATTTTGGCTGTTTCCATGTTGTTGTTTTTTGAGTCAGAAGTGGGGGAGTGCTAATGCCTATTAAACTAATAGAATATACCAAAACTGAAGCACAGACCTTGGGACAGGCTGTTTAATATTAAATATGCTGTAAAACGCACCAGCAGCACAAACATTGTGAAGAAGTACAGTTCAGCAACTCAAATTAGTGGAGATGGGGCCAAGGTGAGGGCAAGAGAAACCCGGGCATATCCCTAACTTTAAGCCTTTCCAGTGTCCGGATGGATGAGTTATGAAAAAAGTTACCCACTGTTCATTTGTTATGATGGAGGAAAGTATTCAAAGAAGCCAAAAACATTTTTTTTGTACCAGGCTGCTTTATAATGCAGTTTCGTTGCCCATTTCAACATGGATGTGTATGGCAGTTCACTTGCTTCTGTATTGTAATGTAGATGTACTCAGATTCATATACATGTAGCTCTTTTAACTGCAAGTCACATTTCAACCATATGTTAACAAAGCATTTATTCTGAACACTTAAAGTACTTGAAGTGTTAACTTACTTTGCATGTGTTTGGATTGTGGGAGAAGCCAGAAGAAGGATACATAGGCACAGGGGTTCAAACCAGGAACCTTCTTGCTGTGGGGTAATAGTGCTAACCACGCCATCCGCCCAAAGGGCCTGCGGGCACCCACGAGGCCCCAAGGCAAGGACCGGACACCCTGACGTGGGCCAACCCACCCCGCACAGCGGAGTGGCCAAGAGGGCGCAGACCACTCCCGCACAAGAAGGGACCCAACCAGAAACCGGGCGACCCCGGGCGCCAGGGCCCCGAGCCCCGCACCCGTCCCACACAGGAGTGGCCAGCCACCCGGCCCGGTGGGTGGCTTCATTTTCAAACACCAGATGTTGCAGCTTGAGTGGAATACATCAAATTCTATGGTTGCATCACTGAGCATGTTTAGGTCAGTGAGGACATTTATTTTGTGGAAGAATTTGCAGTATTTTGTGCTGGGATGCTTGTCAGCTGCTAAGGAATTCGACTTCATATTTTGAAGAAATACTTGCAAGGTCCACATTGCTGGTGGTGAGGCCCGGTGAGGAATAGAATGAGAATGATGCTAGTGCTACAGCTCTGAAACCACAACAGCTTTCTTAAGTGTTTGTGGTTATATGGTGGAGGAGATGCTACCAATATCAACTCACTATATAATATGTTAAAGCCAATACATTTAGCAGGAAATGTAAAGTAGGCTAAACACGATTATGACATATAACCAACATGCACGAGCGAAATGCCAAGGAATGTTTAATTTTAGCAACACAAAAGTACTCCAACAAGTTACTTTTCTGTAATTTAACAGATTACTTTCTAAAGAAAGTAATCCTGTAATGTTATAAGTTACTTTTAAATGTAGCATTATCCACCACTGTTGACAGTGTCAGCAAACAAACAGCCCAGGGACCAGAACTGGATCAATAAAGATCCTACCCAGCCCACTGGAAGGCTTAGCAAAGTAAAAAGGTCATTAATGCATATGAAATGCATATAAAATGCATATTAAAGAAAGACACAGACTCCAATGTGTCCCCATGGTTACTGACATCCTGTTGTAAAGCTTCAAACTGAGCATTTTCATTGTCACTATCTTAGCTTTTTGAATTTGACTGCGAGACTGATGGAATTGTCCTGTTTTATCATATTTTTGCCTCTAATGAGGACTAGAATTTATATATTGAACATTGTGTTGTATTAAATTTTAATGAAAATGGTGAGGCCATAACCTTACCAGTAAAGTGTTTACTGAGGTCATAGAAGAAAGTAGTCAAAGGCTGTTTTCCCATAAACGTCTGTACAACTGGAGCTCTTTTTGCAACATCATGAGTTGGCCCCTGCTGGCCATTACAAAGAATGTGGGTTTAAGCCACTCTGATCCAAAAGCTCTCTCCATATATTACATCCTTGGCTAAAACAATGGTATAGTCATTGCTTTTGGAAGGGACAGTGATGTAAGGTCTGTATGGATGTAATGACTTACACTGTTTAAAACTGCTAACATCACGTGTCTTGAGGTATCTTTGTGCTATTTCTGTAAGTAGTGTATTGATGTGGAGGGGTTTGACAGTATTTTGACATTTTAGGTTGATGAACTAGCATAGCAAAAGTGGTGTCCTGAACAATAGTAGGAAAAAGAACAGGGCCTCAGAGTCTATAGACACTAGTGATGTGGGGAAGCAGATGGAGAGTTTTGATGGGACTCGAAATATCCAGGATGAAGTGGAGATTGGGAAGAGGATGATTGTATATCAGCCTGACAGGCAGAATGACAAAATAGCAATGAGTTCTGAATGTGGAACAGAGACTGATTGGCTCAGAGAAGGCAAAATGAAGATTACTGGATCAGAGCAATGACGACAGAATTGAGGATAAGGACAGTTTGACAGCGTGGGAAAGAAGAGGTGACAAAAAAGAGTAAAGCAGCATAACAACTCTGCTACATGAGGACAAAAAAAAAAAAAATCCCACAGTCATCAACAGAGATAAAATCTGTAGAATGAACACCTGACCAACATGAAAGTGTCAGATTTTACCACAAGTTTGTCAAAGTGCCTGTATAGTGACTAGAAACTCTTTTGTTCTGGGCAGCAGCTAAAGGTTAGAGCCTAGAAGGAAACAAACTGAAGCAGGTTTAGTTTCTGTCTTGTAAATATGACAAGGTGAAAGCACAAAGACAGGCCAGGATTAATAGTTTAAAACAGAAACAGGGTTTGATCCATTCTGCTGACAGTCTGGCTCACATTAGAAATGGAACAAACTGACAGCCAAACAAATCACCACCATGTTTGTGGGTTTTGCATGATTAAATGATGGAGAGTGTATTAAATCAAACTTAGCTTGTCTCAAAGACTCACTGGCTGAAAGACACTCCTTCTCAATACAATAACAATTTCTCCGCTTGAGTGAGCTTTCATTGTTTAAAACTCAAATTAACTCCGTTTCAGCCACGTGTAATAAGCCTGCATTTTCTAGGAAAGTGATCTAGGCTTCCTAGTTCAACAACGGCGCTCATCTTTCCTGTGAAAGTGCATGCTTCTTCATATCAGCAACATAAACATTTGTCTTGTATAAAGCAGTAACTTCAAATTTTATCTTCAGTGTGGATAATGATATTATATAATTTGCACTGATGTTTATGATGTTGTCACCTGAGAGTTTGCAAGTAAACAGGTAACTTTGTTGCCACTGTTGTCTATAATGTAAACCCAGACACACCAAACACTAGTAGTAGACACAATGAGCAAATATTGGATCTCATTTTTTCTACTGACTTTTTATCCACATTAGTCATTTAACCAAGATCATGTAGCATTTTCTTTCTCAACAATGTGAATTGGTCACAATAGTCAGTTTATAAAGTAGTTCATGTTTTCTTGATATTTTTTAAGCTAAAACAAAAAAACATTTGTGAATATTGTCCTTGCTCGTTCTTTGCTTCAGTTCCTCTTAGTTTATCCGTCTGAATACTGAAGCTGACCTTGTAAAATGTTGAGTATTGAGAGATTTGGATTTTCATTTGGTCCCTAAGCTCTGTGATACATGTAACTGCACTGACTGTATCCCACTCAACCTCTTTATCTTCTGCGTCCTGCTGAATAACTTCCCTCTGTTGCATCTTATTTGGAAAGAACATAAACATAACATATTTTTAATCTAGTTCCTTTTCTATTATTGTCACTCTTAAATCACTGCCTGCTTTCTGTACCTGAAAACTTGGAGAGAAGTTGAAACTTTTGTGGTTGGTATACACAGAAAGAATGAAGAGATGGGTTTTTTTTTCTTTTTTTTGGTATTCCTCTTTATTGTCTCTTTTCTTTGTTTCCATGTGTTGTGTCTTTGATTCCAGCGGTGGGTTAGTAGAAGTATGCACTACTAAAGAAGTTTGGTTGCACAACAAAGGCATGTAAAAATCTCTTGAACTTATCAGGTTTTACTTTTCTTTATATAGCAGGTGCTCTATTTCCACGGCCCCTACAATTTACTTGTCAGTATTATTGGAGATAGAACAATTTTATTTTGTAGTGAAATACCACTGTAACACTGATGCTTATCTATCTTAAGTACTCTGTTAAATCAGTTGGTTCAAATAAGAACTTACAAAAAGAATTGGAGCATTAGGGAATCTGGCATTGCACTAACCTATGGCATGTGGGTATACCATAGATGAATGACAACAAAAGCCAGCATTATTGCGCCCAGATATTTGTATGGACTGTATAAAAAACATTTTTTTAAAACCCTGGACAAACCCTCCAGGTCCGATAAGCCAATACAGAACTCCTAAACCTGCCTGCATTCATTCTAATAGCCAGTAGGGGTCAACTTAAAGAAGTCTGATTGCATAGAAGTCTGTGAGAAAATTACATAGTGCTCACTTGATTTATGACCTGAGAACGTTTACTGAGGTCATATCACAGGTTTTAAGACAAAGGCTTCAGTCACAAGGCTTAGAGACTGGGAGGTGACTGCTTGGAAACCTCCTGTCACTACAGAAAAATGTGTATTCCCTTACCAGTTGGTGAGTGGTTCCTGGAGGTTGCTGGCTCTCACTGGGTGAAATCAATCACAATCACAATCACAAGAAGGTACTGCACCAAAAACCTCCTTGTGATTGTGATTACTTTGATCACTAGCAGATTGCTGATAGTTGCCTGTAGTTTGCAAACATTCACAAACTAATCACCAGGTGGTACTGAAACCTGAAAAAGTGCGACACACACCAGAGAACGTTTGCCTTCAAATTAAAAATTATGCCTTACCCTGAAAACAACACGTTTCAAAAGGTGCAACTTTTACTTTGAAGGCAAACGGTTTGCTGCCACTTAGCGCGTAGTTGGAGAGTGTTGGCAGACAAACTACGGGCCTATGCAGCAATCTGCTAGCAACCAAAAACCAAAAAACAAGGAGGTTTGTGGTGCCATACCACATTATCTCTTTGAGACCAATTTCATCTTGCAACTGCCAGCTCCCTCCTCCACCCCCTCAGAACCACTCTGGGAATACACATTTTTCTATAGCAACTGGTGATTGCCAAGCAGTTACCAACTGTTCTCAAGGCCTATGTGATTGGGGACTAACTTGTCTGATCCAGGGTCAAAACAAAACCGGAGACAGCCAAAATGCTCCTGCCAAAAACAGGAGTCCACAAACAATGGGTGATGTCACAGTGGCTATACTGTATATCTGCTTTGTACAGTCTAATATATCTTACATTATGTTACTGTTCTTTATTACATTTCTAAGAAAGCTTATTGCCTCCCTCTTTTAACTAGTCATCATAGAGAGCAACCTGAGTTTGCTCATATTTGCCACTAAATAATATTTAAAAACAAACTCTCACTGAGTGATTGTAAGTAGATAAAGAATAATATGCAACTTTCCTGCTGCTTATTTGTCCAACAAACTGAACATTGGCACTGAAGTTTTTATCAAATGTTAGTGAAACTGTTTGAGGAGTACAGTAATTTACCCACACTATGTGGACACACACAAAAAAAAAAAAGAGCGGTTGCCAAAGGACTGGTTCTACTCTGAAAAGTGAGTAACCATCTGGCCTTGTGTACCTGACCTCAGGTGGTGGACACCTGCTGCCAGATTTGTCACAAACCTCCCCTCCACACAGTTTCACTTCTATGAATTTGTGTGTCTTTGTATGCAATCTATTTTACATTACATACAAAGTAGGCTTTGTATGCAGTCATGTGAAAATCACCGTTTGTCAAAAAAAAGGTGATTTTGTCAATTGTTTTCATACAGTTAATACAGTCCATTATGCTCAAGTTCATCAGTAATGCCAAATTGATTTCATAGTCTTCACCTGTTAAAATGTTTTTCTGTCTAGAGTTGTGAATATTTTGTTGTTGTAACCCTTTTCACCCTAGTTTACCCTT
This sequence comes from Heterochromis multidens, assembly GCA_015108495.1. Lineage (NCBI taxonomy): Eukaryota > Metazoa > Chordata > Actinopteri > Cichliformes > Cichlidae > Heterochromis > Heterochromis multidens. Next base: position 25,976 of record VUQS01031977.1, on the reverse strand, counting down.
CCCTTTTTATCTGTTTCCAAACACATCATTCCCCTTTCACTTCCCTTTTAGCCCCTCATACTCCTGTCTCTTCTCCTCTTTTTTCTCATTCCACTTTACCTCTCTTACTTCATTCTGTCATCCATGCTACTCGCTCATCCTTTCATCTGTCTGTCTCTATTCGGAGCCTTCATCCCTTATCTCTTCTGCCTTTCTCTCTCCTGTCACACTTTTATTCCTCCCCTCTTATCCTTCCTGTCTCATCTCATCCCACTTCGCACTCATCCTTTCATGCATTTCCCGATCTGTCACTTTAGTTACTTTACTGACTGTTTATCAGAGACTGTTTTGACTAAACAGTGTACAAAATGTCACTTTCAAACACAGAAAGCAACAGTTTCTTAAGTCAAAACCACACTGAGTTCCCACTTGTATGATAGCACCTAATCATTAATACCTGCACCACATCCAGTTCATGTCACCTCACCTGTTGGGCTCTGTTGTTGGGTCAGTTCCCAGTCCTGCTCACTGGAATGTTGAGCGCTGGTAAAGCCTCACTGGTCAAGGCTGTCCTGCAAAACACCATACTGCCCAAACAGTCATCAAGTCTCAGGTTGGTGTCTGTGTATGAAGTGTGTGTGCCTGTGTGTGTCAGGTCCGTGTTTCTTTCATCCCTGAAAGAGCCTGCCTTTTTAGAATAAGGACATCTACACCAAGGACCAGTATTTTGACCCAAGGGGCTCAATTTTTTGTAGCAGTGCAATAACAAGCACATGCAGAGCATTGACTGTTTAGTAATTTCCTGACCTTGGAATTCACTTTGTGCATCTGTGTGATATTTTGGTGCCAGGTGCAGAGCACACAGTGCACAGGTGGGAAGCTCATTCAAATGAGGCATTGCAAAGCAAGCGGTTGGTATTTAAATGGAAAATGTGTCTCGGATTTTGTGCTGAGAAAAGATGTTGTTATCATATTAAAAACTGGATTCGCAGATGCTTACATGAGCTAGGAAATGCACTCAGGATGTTGATTGTGTTTTGTTAAGAAAAACTGAATTTAAAAAAAACTCCACGGGGCATTTTTATGGTTTCAATGAGTGACTGTGGTCCAGTTCAGGCGATAAATACTTTGCTCAAAAAAATTAAAGGAACACTTTGAAAACACACCAGATTTCAGTGGGGATAAAATCATGCTGGACATCTATGCTGATATGGACAATGTGTAATGGGTAATGTGTTAGGAATGAAAGGACACCACATTGTTTGATGGAAATGAAAATTATCTACCTACAGAGGGCTGAATTCAAAGACACCCCAAATATCAAAGCGAAAAAATGAAGCAGCAGGCTAGTCCATTTTGCCAAAATTTCATTGCAGCAACTCAAAATGGCACTCAGTAGTTTGTATGGCCCCCACGTGCTTGTATGCATGCCTGAAGACATCAGGGCATGCTCCTAATGAGATAACGGATGGTGTCCTGGGTGAGCTCCTCGCAGATCTGAACCAGGGCATCACTGAGCTCCTGGACAGTCTGAGATGCAACCTGGCAGCGTCGTCCAGGAACTACCTGCATACTCTCACCACATGAGGCCGGGCATTGTCGTGCACCAGGAGGAACCAGGGACCCACTGCACCAGCGTAGGGTCTGACAATGGGTCCAAGGATTTCATCCCGATACCTAATGACAGTCAGTGTGCCACTGCCTAGCCTGTAGAGGTCTGTGCTTCCCTCCGTGGATATGCCTCCCTAAACCATCACTGACCCACCATGCAGAACGATATTACAGGCAGCATAACGTTCACCACGCCTTCTCCAGACCCTTTCACGTCTGTCACATGTGCTCAGGGTGAACCTGCTCTCATCTGTGAAAAGCAGAGGGCACCAGTGGTGGACCTGCCAATTCTGGTATTCTATGGCAAATGCCAGTTGAGTTCCATGGTGCTGGGCAGTGAGCACAGGGCCCACTAGAGGATGTTGGACATTGACACCAGTGGCCTGCTGGAGGTCATTTTGTAGGGCTCTGGCAATGCTCATCCTGTTCCTCCTTGCACAAAGGAGCAGATACCGCTCCTGCTGATGGGTTAAGGCCCAGCTCTCCTAGAATAACTGCCTGTCTCCTGGAATCTCCTCCAAACCTTCTGGCAATAGCACGTATTGATGGGCCATCCTGGAGGAGTTGGACTACCTGTGCCACCTCTGTAGGGTCCAGGTATCACCTCATGCTACCAGTAGTGACACTGACCCTAGCCAAATGCAAAAATAGTGAAAAAACAGTCAGAAAAGATGAGGAGGGAAAAAATGTCAGTGGCCTCCAGCTGTAAAACCATTCCTGTTTTGGGGGTTGTCTCATTGTTGCCCCTCTAGTGCACCTGTTGTTCATTTCATTAACACCAAAGCAGCTGAAACTGATTAACAAGCCCCTCTGATACTTGACCAGGTCAATATCCCAGAAGTTTAACTGACTTGATGCTGTACTCTGATTAAAAAGTGTTGCTTTAATTTCTTTGAGCAGTGTTGTTATTATGGTCAGTGATGGCTCAACCATGTCAAAGGAGAAATCCACTGATTTTTCATACACTATAAAGGTCGGTATACTCAGTGTATAGAGTACCACTCAACCTGTGAAGAGTTACACAATGTATGGTCATATGGCTCTAGAGGAGCTCTCCAAAGTGAGAGGAAATAACCCGGATGATTTTCTGGTGGATGCTGAGATAGTTTGGAGCAAAATAATGTAACAGAAAGTCCATGTTTCAAACTGCTGTTGTAGTTGAAACATTTTAAAGATCTTTACTGGCCCATAAAAATACACTGCTGCAGTACCTGCAAGGCAGAGGGTGCAGTCCAAATGAGCATCGTCTCCATCTGTCAACAACCAAGAAATATATTTTGAAAAGGATGTGCCTTTCCATTATATTTGTTTATGGTGATCAAACAAAGTCATATCATTCCAGTACTGAATATCTAATACTGAATGAGGTAAAAAGGTAGTACTTTTACAAAACTTCGAGAGAATGTTGACAAATCTCATTTTCATCCTTTGTATTCATTGTGTTCATCAGTATGAACTCTGAAATTGAGATTTGTCACCTTTTTCTGAAGTTTTGTGTAAGTGCTACCTTTCTAACTTTGGGTATTGATTTGTTTTTTTAAACTGATTACACAGTTTGCATATTATGATATTGTCTATACTTTCAGAGCCAAAGTCGGTGTAGGTGTAGTAGGTGGGGAAGAGCTTGTGCACCTAGCACACTGTGGGTTATAGGGAGGGGATGTGAGTGCAGGTCCTGCTGTTGTATGACACTGCTTGTATAGAATGAAGCCTGTTAAGTTGTTGGCGAAACAAACAAAACTGCTGCTCCAGGTGAAAGTGAGTGTTAAAGCTTTAGGTGGTCTGCTCTGATTTTGCTGTGTCAGTGTGTTTGTTCTCTCCTCAGTCTTACTGTAGCTGCCACCCTTCTTTGTAGCTGACTCCACTCAGCAGTTAGGCTTGGGAGTACTTGGGCTTAGGTAGAGGAGTTGCTTGGTATTTGCCAGGATGAATGTTTGAATGAAATGACAGCACTAAATGCATTATGGGAAATACAGGACTTAGAGTTGGTGGAGCTTTGCAAATTCTTAGGACTAAAATTCCCGATGTCCTTGACTTTTTGTTGCTTAGCAGGGCAGAGTCACACCTTCAAGCTTGTGTGTGTGAATTTCCTGAAGTACCACTGCTCAAAGTTTTCAGTATGTCCAATAGGGAGGGCACTGACAAATATTCAGTTAGCATTCACCCACATAAGCACAGGCTGGCAGTCATAATTCACCTGTCAGCTAATTATACCTTTGGACAAGCTGCCCTCTCTCACACAGCGTGAGATGCAGCCATGCAAAGGTGGATGAATACAGGTGTTGGGTGTGCATCTGCCTCTATCCAACCACGTGGCCGCATTGAATAACTTCCATCTCAGCTTCACTACAATTAGAGTAAAAATGACTCCTTGCTGGAAGGTGATGCAATTAGAGTCTCTTCAGTGCTGGACAGCTCTGATGAAGGGCTATTAGAGGGCCAG
>VUQS01031977.1:0-21923 GCA_015108495.1 Heterochromis multidens | reverse complement strand
CACACACACACTACCATAACCATCTTCAGCATCCGTTACCACAACCCCCACCACCCGTCCTTCTTCCTCAAAATCTATCACCATTACCACCAAACTTTCCAAGGCAAGTTCTCTGTGCAAGAGTCATTCTAACCTGGCAGCTCTCTCCCTGCCATTATTCCTTCCTCTCTCCTCTGCATCTGTCTCATTTCCTGCCACAGATTCATATATATTTCGGGATAAGTGCCCTCCATGAATCTTACACCTGCTTTCTCTATCTCTCTCTCTCTCCCTTTTCCAACTTTCTGTCTTTCATCCACTCTCTTTCCTTCTGTTCATCCCTACGTCTATTCATCTTTCTCTCTATAGCCTACGTAAGTGCTTCACTCCCTCTCTCTTCCTTCCATTTTTTTCCCCTCAGAGTCATGCACCCATTTTAATAGCTCAATTTCTCTTATTCTCCCCTTATCTTCTCTAATTTGATGCATTTCACCTGGCTTGAATCATTTTGCCTGTATCCATCCATCTCCTCCTTCCACTACTCTCACACCTATTTTAATACTCCAAAGCCTCTATTTGTCTCTGAAAATGAATATATTGTGTGGTGTCTGTGAAGTCTGAATCCCAAAAGCCTTATTGTAATAGGAGATTATGATATATTATGATCTGGATTATCTTTATGTTTCTGTTAATGCTGTTAAAAAATTAATTAATTAATTTTAAAAAAAAATATATATATATATAATTAGTGTATAATATGTGATATTTGTGTAAACATAATTACATGCAAACATTTTTTATATATGCTGAAATGCTTGGTGAATGCAAACTTTAGAATTAATTAACATGTTTGTGTAAGACTCAGCTGTAAAGTGCATAAACTGAGGTTAATCAAATTATCACACAGTACATGCACTTATAATAATACCAGCTCCTTCTTATACAAGTTAAAATCAGTGGTTAATTGAAGGTGAAAACCCAGTCATGTTGTTAACACAGTCATGAGACAAATTGTGTGTAAATTGTTGACTTTTTTGACTTCTCCTCCAGGTTTTCTTGCACCCCTGAGTAAACCCTTTTCAAAAACCCTTACAGCATTCTAATGAAGTTTAAATACAAGGTCATTCTATAACCCTCTCTTTCTTCATTTAAGCCACATCATGGTGCATTTGTTAGATTGCTTAGGATCAGTATTTATCCTTTTTGAAAAGTCCACTTCCAGTTCAACCTCTGCTTTTGAATAGATGACCTCATATTATCTTCAAGAAAATTCTGCTGTGGTGCAAAATTCATAGTTGAATCAGTGACTGCAAACTTTCCAGTCCCTGAGGCAGTGATAAAACCATAAAATTTCCACCACCATTCTTCAGCACACCAGTTCTTGTGGTTCTTCTCCTGAAAAGCTGCTATTGGTCTGTGCCAAATATTTCAATTGTTATTGTGACGACAACTCTTTGATTGATCTATCTACAGCAAAGGATTAGACCAGTGCCTGTTCAAAATGTGTCTATTTACTTCCCCTCCAGTACTGCTGATTGCATCTACTCATCCAAACTTCACACTGACTGTGTAGGGTTATCCAAACTCAAATTACCTTACACCTCAATCGGTATACCCAGAACCACTGAGAGATAGGCTTATGCCAACCCTTTATCCTAGTGTTCATGCATAGCATTTGTACTGGTGTGATAAGCAATTTCCAGTTTTCAGTGCTTACTGAGTTCCACATTGTTGGGTCTCTGTCAGGAATACTGCACTCTCAAACTTTAGTTTTTTTAACTGCTACTTGTTCTTCAGTCAAATCCATTTTCATTGGGCACAGCTATCTTTGCAATGCATCGTTGTCATGACAATGATGATGTGAATTAAATTCATGTTTATTATTTTGTGTTTCTCAAAAACTGCTCATCCAACCAATTTCCAACTCTGCACTACACTTCTATAATTCCTAAGCAGTAAACCTAACAACAAATGTCTAAAAGTGAAGAACAGACACACAGATACACACACAGGGATTCCTTTATTTATTAGTGTTTATTTATTTATTATTATGTTTGTCGACACACTGCAATATTCTTTGTGGACAGAGCAGGTTTTTCTCATGCATTCACGCATTCACTTTGACTCCAAGAGTTGTGAGAAGTATCTGCAAATCCTGCTCTTGGTTGTATTTGCTGGAGGAGCCAGTCCTGGACAGATTAACAGTGGTTTAAAATCTACATCTCTTATAGATGATTTCCCTTACAGAGGAACAATTTTGAAAATTACTGATAATTTGAATCTTTTAAAACTCCTTGACACCTTCATAGGCATCCACAGCCTTTTTTCTGAAGGGCTAGGAGAGCTCTTTAGATCCTAGCATGATAACTGTACACCCTTTACTGTGGATTAAAAATAATGGACTTGAAGATGTTATAAGTACACTGCTATAATTACCTTGTCCAAGTGCTTGATCTGTATTCTTTTCTATTACAAATTTTTAAAATGATCTACAAAATATTAGCTAACTGTATCATTATATCATCTTTAGAAATATTAACTTTCAAAGAGAATCAAGAGTCTGCTATTTTTTTTCTTACATTTCAAATCTTTCTTTATATAATGATCGTAGCATATGTATGTATATATGTCTGTATGTCCTTAACAGGTGATCTCAATAAAACTTTGAGTGAACATCATCACACATACAACAATTATTAACATTTATATGTTTTTAAAAAGGATTTATTACGAATCCCAGTTCTTTTGATTTTCGTATTCATCATCCCCCTGCAAATGTGATTTTATGTTCTCGGCTTGCATTTTTTCACGTCACAATCAACATACACTGCCTGTACGTAACTTAACAGTCACCAAAATTTGTATCTGTGGTGGAATTTTGTTTGAGTCACTACTAAATACAGAATGAATAATTTGAAAAAGTGTCACAGGATTATAAATATATATTGTAGAAAAAAATTGGCAACAAATATTTGTCTATTTCAAATATTTGTGTAGTCGCAATTTGTATTTATATGGTTTAGAATTGCAGGGAAATACTACCTTGGGGTAGCTGTCCAATTTAGTTCTTTTGTTCACTCAGAACTGGTCAAATATTCTTTATGCACAAGTTAGGCTCCAGTCACACAGGCTTAGAGACCGGTTGACGACCCCTGGCAACCACCAGTTGCTAGGGAAAAATGTCTATTCCCAGATCGGTTGCCGAGCTATATGGTGCTGCATCAAAAACCTCCTTACGATTGTTTTGGTCCCTAGTAGATTTCAGCAGTCATCTTACTTTGCAGGGATGATGCCCACTTGTCTGCAAACACTCACCAACTACTAAACTGTGAAGAGTGGGACTCAGTCTGGAAATGGAGACCTTCAAAGTAAAAGTTGCGCTTTTTGAAATGGGTTGGTTGCAACTGTAAGGCACAACCTTTACTTCAAAGGAAAATTTTGCTGGATGCTAATATTCAGTGAAAATGGTGGCAGTGACACTAGTTTCTGCAGCTGTAGCAGTGAAGTGAAAATCTCATCATAAACAGTCTTCTGCCAAATTTAACAATTTCCACCCTAAAGGTTTCTGGACCAGGCTGTATCTGCTATTAACCTGCAACTTGCTGTTATTTTTAGAAGATTGCTGAGCATGAGGGTTTTTAATAAAGAGGCTTCCTAGTCAAACTATGACCAAAATAGATGCAGTGCTCTGCTTTCTGATGCATCACATCGTATTTTTTAGAACAGGTTCAATAACAGTAGTGTCACTTGTCATTCTTCAGAATTCTACCAAGTGTCTAGAGTCCATGGAGCTCAAAGTTGAGACTTTACTGTGGCTTCCAGTTGTGAAGCTCTTACTCACCGGATCCCTGAATGCTTTCTCAGGTGGGAATTTCTAAAACTTGCCCTGGGGTTAAGGGGTTAAATAGCTGGTGCAACCAGCTGCTTGGTAACATAATAAAAAGCTCTATAACTAGCTGTTTCTCTCACTCCCTCCCTTTGTGTCTTCATCACTACCCAGACCAATTGTGATCGTGGAGAGCCAAATAGAAAAGAGAACTGAAAAAGTATTTGTGCCAGCAAGTGGGTCACACCGGCTGTGCTTTCAGGATGAACTTAAGCTACCAGCACCTGACCACTTTGGCTCCCAGCCAATGTTGGATTGAAATTACTGGCGCAACTGCCATGAATAGAGCCTAACATTTGTCAAGGTGAAAGAGTATTTTGATTTAGGTCACATAAGGTCTGTGGGTATGGTTTGTGTAAGACTGCTGCAAGACGTTTATTCTTTTGCCACCTTAATATATTTTCTGCAATAAGCTACTAATTTCATTGTCTTTTCACTGTCAGGAACTATTTATTTATTTAAAAGAGTTTTTTGTCATAAAATGTATGTATTTTCCTAGTTCTGTCTTACAGATCTAGCAATTATACTGTCATTTGCTGGATCTTAGAAATTGTTGTGTTTGTGTGCCAGTGCTTAGTCCTTAGATGAAGTGGATGAAGTACTCACTTCTCTGGACATTATAATCCCTGGAGTTGATAAAACTTTGTCCATAGTACCTTCCTAAATTAGGTTCTGCCGACTCTCCTCTTCTGTCCTCTCAGTGGCAGACACTCAATCCTCTCCCTCTCATTTTAATTTCCCACTTTTCCTATTAAGTCCTATTTGCCCTATTTTACTACAGCCATAATTTCTGACTGTCAGTAATTATTATACTGTGATTCATTACACTGCACTTAAAGGGATGGCCTTGAAAGTTCTCCAGTACAGTTTGATAAAGCATTGTATTGTGTGCTGTAGTTTTTTTTTTCTTTTTTGTGAAAAAGCAGATGAATAACTGTGACAGCGAATCTCACTTTCACATTTAATAGAATTTGTTATATTTAGTAACAAATTCAATTTAGTACAAATTTATATAATGTGTATGTCACTTAAAGGGGTCATGTAATGCCCATTTCTAGCTCCATATTTATTAGACTCTATTAGATCAGCTTTGCATGAGTCACGGTTCAAAATAGTTATTTATATTATACCTGGCCCTGGTTCACACCCTCAGTTCAACCACTGTCTGAAAAAATCTCTTTTACCCCTCTTACCTGTTTTCCTTTAAGCTAACTTAATTGAGTTGTACTGTCCCTTGAAAAAGAAGGTTTGAATGACAGATGGGTGGGGCTTTATGCTTACAGCTAGAGTTGTACGCCTGAGATGACCATATTAGGGATATCCCCCAAATATGATCATCATCACCAAGTTTTTAGTGCAGAATGAAGCCTGAAATTTCAGCTCACAGGGATAACTTGCACAATAATCGCCCACATTATTAGAACCTATAGTCGTGCCTAATGTGAGGATCCACCATTGTAACAGTAAATGTATGACAGAAAATAAGGAAAACAAAATAGCTTCACTTTAATATTAAAAAAAAAATAACAATAATAGTACAGATGAAACTAATTTCAGTTACCATGTAAACCATTGATATATACCCCTACTTGTCTTGCAGTGGTTGTGCAAGTCTGGGCTTCTTGGTTAATTGTCTATACTTGATGAGGTGTGGATAAAGGAACACATTTTTGCCTTTGAGGAAGCATCACTTCTTTTAGACCTTGTCATGGTCTCCTGACTGTGACTGTGTGTGTGACAGAGTATAGCATCAAATCAGTTAAATATGTGGCATATTGATATGGTCAGCTAAGTAGGAGAAGGGGTTGTTAATCAGTTTCAGCTGCTTTGGTGTTAATGAAGGGTGCACTAGAGGGGCAACAATGAGACAACCCCTAAAACAGGAATGGTTTTACAGGCCACTGATATTTTTTCCCTCCTCATCTTTTCTGACTGTTTTTTCACTATTTTTGTATTTGGCTAGGGTCAGTGTCACTACTGGTAGCGTGAGGCGATACCTGGACCCTACAGAGGTTGCTGTGTGAGAGCTGGACAGGGCCGTAGAAGGTCCTTAACCCATCAACAGGACCAGTATCTGCTCCTCTGTGCAAGGAGGAACAGGATGAACACTGCCAGAGCTCTATGAAATGACCTCCAGTAGGTCACTGGTGTGAATGTCTCTGATCAATCAGAAATAGACTTCATGAGGGCCCAAAATCCTCTAGTGGGCCCTGTGCTCACTGTCTGGCACCGTGGAGCTCAATTGGTATTTGCCATAGAATACCAGAATTGGCAGGTCCACCACTGGTGCCCTCTGCTTTTCACAGATGAGACCAGGTTCACCCTGAGTACATGTGACAGACGTGAAAGGGTCTGGAGAAGGCGTGGTGAACGTTATGCTGCCTGTAACATCATTCAGCACAACCGGTTTGGTGGTGAGTCAGTGATGGTCTGGGGAGACATATACATGGAGGGACGCATAGACCTCTACAGGCAACAGCACCCTGACTGCCATTAGGTATCAGGATGAAATCCTTGGACAGATTTTCAGACCCTATGCTGGTGCAGTGGGTCCCTGGTTCCTCCTGGTGCACAACAATGCCTGGCCTCATGTGGTGAGAGTATGCAGGCAGTTCCTGGTAGACGAAGGAAGACACCATCTGTCATCTCATTAGGAGCATGCCCCGATGTCATCAGGCATGCATACAAGCACGTGGGGGGCCACACAAACTACTGAGTGCCATTTTGAGTTGTTGCAATGAAATTCAGGTAAAATGAACTAGCCTGTCATATCATTATTTCACTTTGATTTTCTGGGTGTCTTTGAATTCAGCCCTCTGTAGGTTGATCATTTCCATCAAACGATGTTCCATTTTTTTTGTTCCTAACACATTACCCAGTCCATATCAGTATAGATATCCAGCAGGATTTTGTTTTCCCATTGAGACCTGATGTGTTTTCAAAGCGTTGCTTTAATTTTTTTAAACTGTGTATTTGGTAATTTAAAATAAAATCCTTGTCTCTAAAAACTCTGTTGTCAGACTCCACTTTACATTCCGGCTTATGATCCAGGCCATAAGAATATGTTAGAGAAAGCTTGGCACTCTAATCAGTGCATTGTTTAACTACAATTATTTTTATTATTCCAGTTTTTATTATTTGATGGTAGTAGTAGCAACTGAACAGCAGACAGCCGCAGCTGTACAAAATGAGTAAAAATTGGGTAGTCACAACAGTATCATTTTTTCATATCTCTTTTTTTGCTGCAGCGTGACAAAAATACTTATTATATTTTTCTTTCATCACATTGCCATTGCTCTTTCATGTTCTGAAAACTGTTCGGCACAACACACAGTACACAGGGTTTGTAATGCTGGTAATTGTGGCTGTCTGATTTAATTAGGAGAGGCTACTGTTCAGTTAAACAGTGTCTTTGTTTTCTACACCCCCTGTCCTTCTTCTGCTCTCATCCGCCTACTGTATCACTGTCTCTCTTGTGCATTTCACCATGGTTACACTCGGTAATGCCCTTGTACCTCCTATCTGACATTTTATATTCCTCCATCACCCTTTGCCATCCGCCTTTCCATCTCGCCACACAGGAATTACCCTGATTATGATTATAGCTGTGATGATAATGATAACCACTGCAAAATTGCACTCTTTCGCTCACATCCAACACCCAGGAGATTATGATTGACTGAAAGGCTGCCTGCAAAATGTTTCTCCGATCTCATTTTTTTCTGCTCTCTGCAATCTCTCTTTGTTTCTTTCTTTCATTCTTTCTTTCTTGTTGTGTTTTATTTGGCTTTTTCTTAGTTTCCTTCCTCTGTCCACTCATTGCTCACTCCCTTTCCAGCTCACCTTTTGTCTCTTTTCAGTCTTTTTCAATTTTCTGGTAGTCTTTCATCTCTGTTGTTGTGCTCCTTTCAACCTTTCTTGGTCCATCTTACCTCTACCACTTGTCCCCAGCTCTCTCTCTCTCTCTCTGGCTCTCTCGCTCTTTTTTTTAGCCCTTATTTGTTCTCATCTCCCTCTCACTACTCCTCTGCTCTCCTGCCTGCATTTTCTTCTCCGACAAAGGACCAAGATAAATGTGCTTTTTAGCCAGATTGCATTCAGGAAATAATTATAGAGTTACCTTGCTTCTTGAAAATGTGAAGTGGACAACATGAAACAGCTCTGTTAGTCTCCTTTGTCTCTTTTGGTTATATGTCCTTTCTTGTGCATTTTCTGCTTTTTGTATCTTATTGGCATGCATATACAATTTACAACATGTGCAAAACAGGATCAGATCTGGTTTCTCCCCACATTCAAAAGTCCAAGATCCACAGAGCCACAATCAACCCAAAGCTTTGCAGGTTTAAGAAGGAGGCGAAATCTGTATCACACCTCCCACTTCTCCAAGATAATCAGCCTTTTTAACCTCAGAGATAACGAATCACAAGCAAGCACAAATGACAATAGGTTAGGCAGATAAAATTAAATACATAATAAAGAAGGTACCTTAAAAATTGACCAAAATTTATTACAGCAATCTTACAAGTTGAGCTAGAAGTAATTGTGTCTGACATATATTAAATTTATTTTTTTAGCCCTGAACTTTAAGAGAAAAATGCCACTAATCATAGTATTTGTCAAAAATAATTTTAACTCCAGTCTGCCAGCGTCTACAAAGACACTGCTTGTTGCCTTACACATTATGCAAAACTCACTTAGAGTACTACCCTAGAGTATTACTCTCCTTTGCTTACAGTGTCACATTCACCAGTCCAATTGTAGTTAATATTTTTTTTAGATTTGAACTTTTCAAACTGTTGCCATAGAATGAGGAAGCCTTTGTCTCTTTGCCTTATTAAACTGAAAGAAAACAAAAAAACATTCATTCAGAAAACACAAGCAAATAAAGCAAACAGAGTCACCAGTTTTACACACAGTACAACACATCAGTTTAGAATTTCATTTTTATTATTTTGACCCCCACTCAAAAAAAAAAATGCTGGACCTGTTCAGTCAGAAGATGTCCGTGCTTGTGTTTTCTCTATTTGCACGTGCTGAGTAATATTAAAATGGGGTCACATACATGATTTTTAAGAACTAAAGGCATCAAAAGGTCTAATGACTTTAAATCTGCTTCTCTTTCAACCTATTATTATGTGTCATCTTGAGGTAAATAAGGTAATGATTGCCTGTTCTGTGGTGGCAGTGTTCGGCCTCAGACTCCAAGCCTAAAATAAAAATTGTCAGGTTTAGTGAAGAGTGAGGACCGAAATGCAGACTCAGAGGCAGAAAAAAAATGAAAACAACCTTTTATTGTTGGCGACAACAAAGTCCATGAGAATACATAGGAACGCTAGGGGAACACAGGGAGCTAGGAAACAGGACTACGGGAAGAGTAAAAGGATGACGCGACAAAGAACTACAGGGAGACCAGGGCTATAAACACACACAAGGTAATTAGGGAGATAGGACACACAGCTGGAACTAATCAGGAAAACTAGACAGGGGAAGCAAAGTAAATACAACATACACAAGACAGGAGACTACCAAAATAAAACAGGAAGAGCTAAACAAGGGAACATCACTGAGTGATACTTAACTATACACTGGTAACTCCGGGGAGGCGGAGTAGACTGAAAGAAGGAATATCATAAACACAACAGTAACTGGAACAAAAGCACATCTAAAAAACAATGAACAAACTAAGAATCAAACTCAAGACAACTGATAATCAACAGAACTCCAAAAACACAAAATGCTGGGCCTAAAACCGAGGATGATTACAAAACCAGCAATCTCTCTTTTTTTGTGTGCCCATTAAAAAAATATTTATTTAGCAGGAACAATGCATGATACATTTATTGTACCACATATACAGTAAGGTCTGTAAGTATTTGGACAACAACAGGTTTCATAATTTAGACTCTGAACATTATCACAGGATTTAAAGCCATGTTTGTACACAGTCTCCCTATTTTCAGAGGCTCCAAAGATAACTGGACAAAGTAACCTAATTTTAAATATAAGGATTGTTTTTGATACTTGGATGAAAATCCTTTGCAGTTAATGACTGCCTGAAGTCTCACTTTACTGCAGCCACTTTCACTTGCTGCTTGTTTGTGCATTCAGTTTTGTTTGTAATAACTGAAAAGCATGCAGAATATCCCATTTATCTGTCTTGTGAAACTCTTGGGTTACTTTCGCAGTATGCTCTAAAAGATTCTGTAATCTCTCTGATAGGCTTATGTTGTTTTGTCAGCCTAATGATGACCCCCATCATTAGGCTGACCACTTGCATCAACATCTCTTTGGACATCATATTGAGAGTTCCAGTGAAGAGCTACTAAATGCAAGTTCAACTCTTGGAATCAATTCCAGATCTTTTATCTGCTTAATTTGCCATTCAGTAACAAGGGAACAGACCTCACCATGAACTGCTTGTCAGTCAATTGTCCAATTACTTTTGAGCCTCTGGAAATGTTTGCTTGTTTTAATTTTTTTTCGATCATTTAAACAATATACAGAAAGTAATTTAGGGAATAAAAAGGAGAAGAAAAAATACTACACTGAATAAAAAACATTCTAATATCGCTCCACCTGTTCTGATTCAGTTTATATATCGAAAAGGTGTCGGAAGAAGCACACACATATTTATTCCCACCGCTTCTCCATGAGTTATCAGTTCATATTTATCCAGCTTCATTATTAATGTAAACCTCAACAACAACAATAGACATATTTCTAATAACACAGAATATATACACTCTGTAAAATACAAATTCTAATCATATTATCTTGTTTTCACATCTCCATGACTTTATTTCTTTTTTGCTCTGAACAAAATGTGTCCTGTTTGGAATTTCACTAGATCTCCAATTTTTTTTTTATTATTTCAAGTTGTAAGAATAGTGAGTTTTTATGATCTATATAACCTGCACTGCAAATGATGCAAACTGCTTTTTTTGGAAAATAAAAAATGAATATAATGCACTTTTAGAGTTATTGCCCCAGACCTCTGCACAATAGCTTAAATGGGGTGAAAACAGCAAACTGTAGAGAATATGGAGTGATGTATGGTCTAATGTCTGCTTTGCCTTGTTTAGTATTGCAATACTTCTTGATATTTTGGAATGAATATATTTAATGTGTGCTTTCCAACTAGGTCTCTCATCTATTATTACCCTAATAGATGATCATTGACTCTTTCAATATCAACACCATTTATTTGAATCTTTACATTTGTATTTAATCTCTTATTTCCAAATAACATTATTTTAGTCGTATTCAAATATAATGATAATTAGTTTTTATTAAGCCAAATGTTCAATTTAACTATTTCAGGAGTCATCTCATCCAATAAATGTAGAAAATATTAGTATCATCAGCAAACAGTACTACAGTACCACAGTACCATTTTTAACAGTTTAGAAACGTTACAAATGTCACTGATGTATAAATGAAACAATTTAGGGCCCAACACTGACCTCTGGGGTACGCCACAAGCAATGTCTATACATAAGGAGAAACAATCATTTGACTTTACAAAATGTTGCCTGTTTCTTAAATAACTCCCAAAACAATTTAAAACTACCCCCCTGATGCCATAACATTCCACTTTTTTTCATTAATATATTATGATCTATTGTATCAAATGCCTATCTTAAGTCTATGATTAACCCAACCACATGTTGTTTTTTGTCTATAGAATTTGTGATGTATTCTATTGAGTCTAATAGTGCTGGTGATGTTGAGCTGCTCAATCTGAACCCGTACTGACTGTTGAGTGAGTAGTTTATGTTTATCTATAGATTTTTTCCAGTCGGTTGTTAAGCAGTTTTTTGAGAAATAACATAGCAAAGAGACAGGCCTGTAGTTTGTGAAACAGTGTTTGTTGCCAGATTTGTGCAGAGGTATAACTTTTGCTATTTTCATTTTGTCTGGAAATATACCAGTTTGAAATGAGAAGTTACAGATGTATGTAAAGGGTTTTAATGTACACTCAATGACCTTTTTAACTACTGTCATATCAATTTCATTACAATCCAAAGAGTTCTTATTCTTACATTTTATTCTTACACAACAGTTTCAAAAACTTCATTTTCATCAACAGCTGAATATCCACATTGAATAAAGATTTTTGTCTATCAGAGTATCCAGTTTTTCCTCTGCTGTCCCTAAATCTGGTCCAACAGTTACAAAGAATGTATTAAAGCTGTTGGCCACAATATCCATATTATATTCCTCATGGTCATTGTCAATGACATAGTCGGGATAGTTGATTTGCCTAGCCCCCCTTTTTTATAACACTGTTCAGTATTCCCCACATTCTTTTAATATTATTTCTATTGTTGTCTGATGATCTTTTATAGTATTCCTTCTTACTAGATCTTTTTATATTAATTAACTTATTTTTATATCTTTTGTATCTAATTTCAGCATCTTTAGTTTTCTGTCTGTATAGTGCATTTTTCTTTTTATATGCATTTTGCAGACCTTTTGTTATCCATGGACAGTCCCTATATTTATGTTTTCTATTATATTGTTTTATGGGGCAGTTTTTTTTATTATACAGTCATGTAAATATTCTAAGGAATTCCTTATCTTATTTCTGATATATTTCACCCCAGTTCTGCAATTAAATCGTTTTTAAAAGCATTTATTGAATCCTCTGATCTTACTCATCTGTATTTATTTTTTCTGTTCAGTTTATTAATCTTATAGTTCCTATCATAGACTGGAAAAAGGGAAGATGGTCACTGACATCATTTATCAGGAGTCCACTTATTCTATTTTTTATGTCATTTGTAAATGGAGCTCTATGTATATAACTAATAATTAAATGTTTACTTTTTTCTTTGTAGAGTTCAACTGTTATATATTCCAGTACATTATCAATCATTGTCGTCATATTATCCAGCACCTTAAATTTCAAATATTTGTCCACACACAAGGCCACTCCTGCTCTACACTTGTTTTACCGGTTTACATACCGGAATTCATAACCCTCCAGTTCAAAGTCTATACCTTTGTCCATATTAATCAAAGTTTCAGATATAACAATGACATTGAACGGTTGTGAAAACTGGTTTAGATATTCCTTGATATGATTAAAATTAGCTTACAGATCTCTACCATTGAAGTGGATAATTGATGGTTTATTCTCAGTGTTTAACCCCTGGTTGTACTGTTCATTTGTATAGTAGCAGCAGTTATTATTGATAGAAGAGAAAAATATGTTGTGTGGGTCTATTTCATGTTCCACATCCTCTGTATTGTGATCCATATATTCAAATGTTTTCAGTTCCAGCTGATCATATTCATCAGTCCTCTGACTGATGCAGCTCTTTTCTCCAGATGTAGATGAGTTGTTTTTTTCAGTGTGTCATAAGTGAGTGTGTGGTTGCATGTTACCTTGTTTATAGTCCAGTCCAGATCCTCCATATTTTTGATGATCATCACTCTAGCTTCCTCCAGTGATCCATTTAGTTTGATGAATATTTTGCAGTTTGTAGTCCAAGTACTTTGAATTTTTCCCAGTTTCTTAAGCTTCTGTGCTTTCTTGGCTTTGTCGGCATTGTCTTTGGTTAGATGCTCATTGATAAAGACGTTAGATCCTTTTAATTTTCTCGCTTTTTTTCAGCTGGTGTCGCTGGTGTTCTTCCTGGGCAGAGGGTGGCATGCCTCAAAATGTGGGACTATGTATTAAATTGGGTATAATTCCTAAAAGGTTAATGTAATACTTTTATTAAACCCTTTGAATTAAAGCTGAACGTTTGCACTTCAATCACATCTCGATTGTTTGATTCAAAATCTACTGTGGTATATACAGTGGCAAAACTACAAAAATTTTCATTGTCCAAAAACTTATTGACCTAACTGTAGCTAAAAGCTCAATGCCATCTGTAGACCCTTAGTGGAGGCTATGGACTACTACTACTACTACTAATATTCTCTCACTCTCTCTCAATTAAGCTGCCTCACTGCTCCTTCCACTGGCTTGTCCCTGCAGACTTGTGATACTGTCAGCTGGATATTTAAATATCAGTACTTTATCAACAGCCCCTTTTATCACTACTTGTAATCACCAACCTTCTCCTTATCATGTAGCAGTACAATAACTGAAAATAAGCATGATATTCATTGGAGCATTTATATATAATAGTGTTGTCAAGCACTATCTAGAGAATACATCAGCATTAGGTTTATGTTTTTATGGCTAAATAAACTGATTCATTGGAATAAATTGCATAGTTATTATATTTTAGCCATAATTACAGATTGCATCACTGACTTTATGTGCTATAATTAGTGTACTAATGTTAATTTGTGTTTTTATTTGTTTAAAAGTCTACCAGTTAGATTTTAGGTTGCTTTTTCCTCAGTCCATGCAAAAAGTTAGAATAAATGAGTGTTAATTTGTCTGTAGCTCTAGCTCTTTGTAATCCAGTGCCCAGTTTGATCTGAGCAAGATGCAGACATTTTAAATTACTCAACACAGGCCATACCATATTAATTATACATTTACTGCTGCAATGGCTTTGTGGGTTTTATTTGTATTTCTTAGTTTACCTTTTCCCATGACTTAGATGCTTATCGATCTTTGTCATCTATGTCACCACCTGTTTGTCTATTGCTGTGTCTCAGATTGTATTTATCTGTACTTATGCTTGCTGTTTTGAATGCATAAGTAGGTTCACGCTAACAAATACAGTACCAGTATCAGGGTTACGTAATGGCCCAAATATTGAGTGTTACACTGTACACTTCGCATCTTCAATGATTGCAGTCTTGGCTGTATGTAGGAGAAGGAGTGGCACCACCAAGGAGCGAGGATATTTTGTTGATAAATGCAACTGGTGGATCCAGTATTTCCTAGCTAGCCATCAGCAGTTAGTACATGAAATATATGTATTGTGGCATTGCTTGTTGTTTTGTCCCGGTGCTGCGGAAGAGGCCATATCACACATCATAGAGCCACTGTAGAGACTCATCCTGGACAAGCTACGGCCCATGGTCAGCACACTGATGGAACCCCTCCAGTTCGCCTACCAGCCCCAACTTGGAGTTGAGAACTCCATTCTCTACCTGCTCAACTGGATCTACACCCACCTGGACAAGCCAGTGAGCACTGTGAGAGTCACGTTTGTTAACTTCTCCAGTGCCTTCAACTCCATGAGGCCACTTCAACAAGGGGATAAGCTGACAGCGATGCAGGTGTAAGCCTCCCTAGTGACCTGGATAGTTGGCTACCTGACTGTCAGACCACAGTATGTGTGCCTGCAGCACTGTGCTTCAGACAGTGTAGTCTGCAATGAGTCCCTCAGGGGACCATCCTTTTTCTCTTCACCCCTCTACACCATAGACTTCAGCTACTGCACAGAGACCTGCCACCTTCAGATGTTTTCTGATGACTCTGCAGTAATGGGATGTATCAGAGAGTTTTTTTCTTTAATATCTGCTCAGTGATGTTCAGGGTGTTTTATGAGTCTTTGGTGGCCAGTGCTAGCATCTATGCTGCGGTGTGCTTGGGCAATAGACTGAGGGTAGAGGACACCAACAGACTCAACAAATTGATGCAAGTAACATTGTATGTGTGGAGTTTGACTCTCATTGACAACATTGGACAATCCTTCACACAGTCACAAGATAATGATTAGCAAAAGACTAATTCCACCACAGTGCACCACAGAATACCACAGGAAATCAATCCTACCTGTGGCCATCAAACTTTACAACTCCTCCCTATGACACCTGGACTATTTTCACTTGCCATATCTTGTATATTTTGGACATAGTATTGTTTAACTTTGGTGTATTTCTTTTAACATGTTGCACCTTGAAAGGAGCACCTTATTTTCACTTATTTTGATGAATATACATCCCATTTTTCTATCTTATCCATCTTTCATATTTATATTTTAATTGAGAGTCTGTAATGAAGCACTCCCCACCTGGATTAGTAAAGTATCCTGATTCTGATTCTCATTCTGAAATTGCCATTTCACTATACATGGATGGATGTGTTTCATGCTGGTGTGCTTATGTTTTCCTTGATTATCTTGTGTTTCAGTATTCTTGGTTTGCACTTAGTTTAGTAGTTGTCCTTCTGTGGTATTTCTCATTTTTTTCTCGAGTTTACCTTTTTTGCATGTCTGTGTTTCATATCAGCTTTCATTATTAAAGCTCTTTTTTTTTTTTCCTTAGCGCTTGCCTCTTTTTGTTTTCTGCATTTGTGTCCTCATTTCGATGAAATCATAAAAGCTGCATTTAAATACAGCACCGAATGTTATTTTCACAGAGACTGAGAGCGCCGTCCTGTTATTAACTAGATGATAATCATTCTTTGTAAATGTCAGATTGTTTTGCAAGCTGCAGCATGAATGTTTTCCATCCTCAAGTGTGTTCTTCTCACTTATTAGGATCTCAACCCATCAAATAACATTTGCTGTGTTGTTCTGAAACCATACAAATTGTTGAGTAGGTGCTTGGCAAGCTTGACTAAATTCATATGGTCATTTTTTTCTAAATTGTTATAGCTGCTTAATGGATAGTGTTTCAAAGCTTGTAAGTCATTTGGTTTTGGTTGATATTGGGACAGCAGCGGTATAGCCTCCTGATTTGTCGTTGTTTGTGTTGAAGTACAAAGCTGATATAATCGTCTTAGGCATTTTTTTATGTGTGGCATACTATTGATTGGATCTGCTTTTCTCTCATAAATATATATACTTTTTTTTATCATTCCAACTACATGTTGATGCTGTACAAACAAACTTCAGGCTGTACTTGGCAAGATCTTAATGCAAAAATAAACTCACTTTATCAGGCTAAATCAGAAACAGGGCTGCAACAGAGAAGAACATCCTTTTCTCTAATTGAAATGCCCTGCATTCACCCTGACTGCTAAAATGAAATTTTGCTGTCAGGTTTGTTTCCCTGCGTAGGTGGAGATGATTTTTGACTGGTGTACAAAGTAAAACACAGTCTGAAAGTAATTCCCACACAGCGACGACTGATCACAGTCGGTAAACCTTATTGTACTGTGTGTACTTTACTGATTACATGATTCAAGATTTGGGAGTTTTCTAAACTTAACTAATTCACTTGCTTTATGTAGCCATACAAAGCTGCCCAGATATGTCACTATCCCTCCTATACATACATACATATGTGTGTGTGTGTGTGTGTGTGTGTGTGTGTGTGTATATATACATACATAATCTGTCTAAAGCAGGGTTTTGTAAGTTTTTGTTCTCCTTCAAGTTGGAAAACAGTACTATTGATTGGATCCCTGTGCATGCAAAAATGACACTAAGGTGGCACACTTTGCGTTAAAATATGGTGACAAAAGGTTCCTGACCAAAACCGTCAGTATGTGACTAGCTGGGACTGAGAATGAGTGTAAAGACATGCACTGGGTTGTCTTTGTTTTTATTGTTGCTTGTAGTTTTTTCTTTGATACATTATTTGGTACATTTATTGCAGTGATGGCCTCACCGACAGGATGATGGATTGGACGATGGACTGTGATTTAATAAGCGGTTGAAGTCAATCGATTGTAATATCTTAACTGACAGATTGATGAATACGACAGGATGTGTATATGGATGTGTTTATGTCTCTGCGTGTAGGTCAGGTGATCTCACAAGTGATTTCTTTTGCATGTGAAGACCTGCTAGACAGAGACTCAGGCAATCTGACACATGGCGTAGTGCCCATGAGCTCGGTTTTCATCCAAGATGCTATATAAGTCAACAGGCATATATGCATGAATGTATTTAAAATACATGACTGTGTTGTCTGCTCATCCCCCAATACATGCTGCAGCAGATTCCCCTGACACAACATCAGTTCCACGCTGAACATTCGGTCCAGTCAATCCAGTACATTACCGCAATCAATAGAAGAGGTCCTCATGTGCTCTGCTCTGATGTGTCTTTGCTGTATTTGCTGTTTCCCAGTTTTATGAATCAGGCCCAGTTTGAAACTCCTCTGAAAACACACAGCATGTGGTGCAGCTAAAAGCCACCCTGTAGAGGAAAGAAAGAGAGCCTCTCAGCACCAAACTCTACGCTCTGCACACTGCTGTCAGTGTGCCACTTTACCACATGCTACTGCAAATCAATACCAGTGCATTGCTATAGAAACAACATGGATCAACACTCTGTTGATGGCTTTTGTGTACACTACATTTCTTTCTTTAGTGCATAAATGGCCTTCCATTAATGCTGAAGGCATTCACTCAAACAGTAGAGAATCACTGAACCGATTCTGAAGACTGCAGACAGTTCCGCTGATTAAGGCGAAATTAAAGAATTGCAAAATTAATTAGGTTTTATTCCAGGCAACCTCTAAGAATTTTAAATGAGGAGACAAAGAACCAAAAGAGGGACCAAATTAAGCGAGATTAGATCCAACCTAGGGTTAATTTAAGCAACAGGTGCATGTTACAAACCATGGGTTTATGCTGCTCTAACTTCTCCCATGCAAACCTGCAGTAAGTCTGCCAAAAGCAAGTGGGACTTTCAAAATTATTATAAAGGGAGACTGTCGTGCTTCAAACTGTGTGGGAGAAGTTTGTTTTGCACATAATTGCCATGAATTATGTTGCTGTGACGGTCTGAACATTAAATATTAACTGTCTCAGACTGCCGCCCTTATGTTGCTTATCTTCACTAAATGAAGCACTTTACACAGATGCCATTTGTCACAGTTATTTGCTGTCAGTTTGTATTTAGCCCCCCTGCTCAAGGTAGCTCCCTCCTGCATCTTTGTTCAAGCCTCTAATATCAACAAAGTGACATTTTGAATGAGAGGACAGATGTAATTCTCATTTATTAATCTTCATGAGATAATCAAACTTTTTGTTTTCCTTTTAAGGCTTTTGTCATCCAGCACACACTCCTGCTGTACAGAAGAGACTTTCAATCTCATTCACATTAGAGACCTACCTCAGAGCAGCAAGAGAGAGTCTTATAGAAATGTTTAAGGTACAGACTGTCTAGCCCAAAGGCCCAAATATATTTTTTTCTGTGATCTTAAAGATCCCTGGAAGACAATGGACACAATTTGTAGTTAATGATTTGTTCATTTATTCTGTGAAAAACAAGATAAAGACATTTGGATTCTGGCATTCATTACCATTTTGATGAATTACCTCTGCTTATCTGCCTTGGTACAGTTAGCTTCTCTTATCCTTTTCAGAGACCCACATGGAAAAGAGCTAGAAAACCTTATAGCGGATATTCATGTTTTAGATATAGAGCCATGTGAAAAAGAAGGTTTTCACGTGACTTTGTGCAGTCCTGTAAAAAACTAAGTACACCCTTACTGCTTCCATAGGAATTGAGAAGGTAAGCAGCAGCCACGTGCTGCTAATCAAATGTAGTTAATTAACTGATCATCAGCAAGTGTTAGCACTTCTGTAAAAGCAGAAGATTTATCAGTTTGCTGGTCCAGAGCATTCAGGTGCGCGTTAAAACAATGTCACAATCTTCCCAGAAGTGTACATTAAAGAAAATGTACCCCAAGATCAAAGAAATTGTAAAAAAAACCCAAGAGTTGATGAAGTTGATGAAAGGAGACTGTTAAAGTCATAGAAAATGATCACTTCAAGTTACTGCTGTTTAAGAGGGTTCTACAACTACTGAATCATGGGGTGTAGTTAGTTTTTCACAGGACTGTATGTATTTAAGTCTTATATGTTTCCTACTATGACTGACTCACTGCCAACTTTAGCATTTTCTGGAACATATTTATAAGAGTTAATTTATAAAACAAAAAAAAACATAGTGTTTACTGTATCATTTAAGATCATGGGGGTCACTATGAAAATAATTAATACGATACGATACACTTTATTTATCCCAGATTTGGAAAATTCTTTTGTTATAGCAGTTAAAAAAGTAAATTAAATACAACACACATATAACAAATACCTTAAATGAGTAGAATCATATATAGCTCAGTAAAATACAATACAATATGACAAAACAAATTCAATCTTTATAAGGTAAAAACATGTGGTATGAAAGATTTCCTGTATCTGTCCTTGTGGCAGCAGAGCTGAATCAGTCTGTTAGAGAAGGTGCTCCACTGCCGGTCCAGTAAGTGGTTCAGAGGGTGGTCAGGATTATCCATGATTGATAACAGTTTGTTCAGGGACCTCCTCGCCAACACAGCTTCAAAGTGTTTAGTTTGCAGCCAGTCACAGAGCCAGCCTTCCTGATCACTTTATTCAGTCTGTTGGTGTCTCTGTCTTTTATGCTGCTCCCCCAGCAAAGACCATAGTAAAGTACACTGCTCTCGCCACAACTGATTGATATCTTCATCATTTTGCTGCTCACACTGAAGGACCTCAGCTTCCTTAGGAAACAAAGCCTGCTTATCCACTTTTTGCATGCAGCCTCTATGTTGGTCTTCCAGTTCAGCCCTTTGTTGATGTGGACACCCAGGTACTTGTACTCCTGTTCAAATATCCTGTCCCAGCATAGACACAGGTTGTAAGTAAGTATATTTTATTCTATAGAACATTTAAAACCAAAGTGCTTTACACTAAAATAAAATAGAATAAACCGGTTTCTAAAAACACTGTCGCTACACGCATTCACAGTGTTTATGAAATAACCTAATGGCAACCAATCCTCCAATCACAGTTCCAGAAGTCAACAGTTTCTAAAAGTTTGTTAGAAAAGGTATATCTTCAGCTTAGATTTAAAAAATAGCTGATGCTTGTCTGAGGTCAACTGGGAGGTCATTCCAGAGTTTTGGTGCAACAACAGCAAAAGCATGAGCCCCTTTTGAAATAAGCTTCGACTGTAGGATGATCAGGAGTGACTGAGAAGCAGACCTTAATGATCTTGAGGGAGTATATGGACACAGCATATCTACCACATATGCAGGTGCAAAACTATTTAAACACAAACAGTGATACATCACACTAGATTCAGTCAGTAATCTGGCTGCAGCATTTTGGACTAATTGTAAATGGGAAAGAGATAATGGACTAACTCCAGTATACAGTGCATTACAGTAGTCCAGATTAGATGTAACAAAGACATACATAACCCTTCCCAGACCAGAAGTTGTTTTTTTTTTTAGTTTTTGATCTGGTGATTGTTCTGGAAGAAACTGATCTTGACCACTGCATTTATTAGTCTATCAAATTTCAAATTTGTATCAAAGACCATCCCAAGAATCTTAACCTGTGTTTTAATCATAGAACAGGCACTTCAACTGGTAGCAGCAAAGTCTGGTAGCTCTGATCTTTACTCAAACTTTACTTTATTTTTGTTGTATTTTTATTGATTTTTTTTCTCAAATACCAATGGATACTTCTGTAGGAAGAAGAGTTTACTCAAGAGAGGAGCTTTATTTCATTGAAATGGAGCAAATCTGGATTATACCACTCTATTCCAGCTGAGATAAAGAGGAGTTTTTGTGGTTGCCATGCTGGTCCAAAGGTGAAGGCTTGGAAGTGGAAATGTGGGCCTTTTCTGCCAACAGTCGTCGTGGGAGATGTCGACTCTCTGCACAACAAAGGCAACAGCTGAAGCTCCATGTGAAGTTCTCCATGAAACTCTTGCTAGGATACAGACTAAACATGAGGAGACTTCAATCATGTTTCCCTCTCCTCCCACCTGACTGGATTCACACAATTTGTTGACTGTCCTACCAGAGAAAATAAAACCCTTGATCTGCTGTACACCAATGTCAAAGAAGCTTACAGAGCTACTGCCTTACCACCACTTGGCAGATCAGACTACAACTGGAAGATTCCTCTCTACAGAAAATCATTCGTACCCACAGCCATCAGGCTTTACAATTCTCATACAACTAGCAGATGAGCTATGCCAGACATATGAACTTCCCTTTGGGATCAATAAAGTTTTTCTTATCTTATCTTATCTTATCTTATCTTATCTTATCTTATCTTATCTTATCTTATCTTATCTTATCTTATCTTATCTTATCTTATCTTATCTTAATAGCAGTCAGGGTGCCGTTGCCGAGCCTGTAGAGGTCTGTGCGTCCCTCCATGGATATGCCTCCTCAGACCATCACTGAACCACCACCAAACCGG
>VUQS01031976.1:25046-35340 GCA_015108495.1 Heterochromis multidens | reverse complement strand
GAAACCAGGTAGATCCACATTGGAGTCTGAGATGTTTTGATTCAACCATGTTTCAGTAAAACACATGAGGCTGCACTCACGGTATACTTTCTGAGTCTTCACCAATATCTCCAGCTCATCACTTTTGTTGGGTAGAGAGTTGACATTTCCCATGATGACTGTTGGCAGAAAGGGTTTATATCTCCACTTCCAAGCCTTCACCTTTGCACCAGCACGGCAACCACGAAAACGCCTCTTTATCTCAGCTGGAATAGGGTGGTATCTTCCAGATTTGCTCCGTTTCAATGAAAGAAGCTCTTCTCTTGAGTAAACTCATCTCCCCACAGAAGTATCCATCAGTACTTGACAAAAAAAATTGATAAAAATACAAAAAATACAACAAAAATAAAATAAAAAGATCAGAGCTACCAGACTTTGCTGCTACCAGTTGAAGCGCATGTTCTAGAATGAATGAATTCTAAACTGTTAATATAAAAAGTATAAATTATAGAATCAGAACAATTTCCTATTGTGTACATTTAGGTGATCACGGAAAATGTCAGTGCACCATTGTAAATTCTCCACCTGGTTTACCCGGCCGTGCTGGTGATCCTGGCGATCCTGGGATGACCGGAGAGTTTGGCCGGGAGGGTGATCCAGGAGACCCAGGTCTCCAAGGAGATGACGGGCTCGCAGTAAGACAAAATAAAGAAAATCCTGAAGAAAATAAAGGCAGAAAGACGAACTGTATTTGTAAAGACAAAAAAAGAGCATTTCCTTATTCCCCTACACTTTGTTGTCTTGTGTTGTAGGGATCTTCTGGGCTCGATGGTTTGCCAGGCCCAAAAGGTCAAAAAGGAGACACAATTATTGCCACACAGAAAGGTGCCTGTTATGCTGTTTTGTCTTATTTCAACATTAAAAGAAATACCATGTTTGTTTGTGTTTGCTGATTTGTGATTGTATGCATACCTGCCCATGTGTTTGTATTCCCAACAGGACATCGTGGTGACCTAGGGGATTCAGGAAAAGATGGTGAGCCAGGAGCACCTGGGGCTCCAGGCAGAAGTGGTCAGCCTGGTTTCCCTGGCAGCCAAGGTCCTCCAGTGAGTCCATCACTTCTCTCCTTAATAACAATTTCAAATTGTCTTTACTTTTTTTTTTTTTAATTCTCCTATTCTTTACATTGCATTTTATCCTAAACCATTGTTGCTCATTTGTTCCTGTTTCTCCTATGAGTACTAACAATCTTAAACTGTAGTGATTATGATGCTTCATATAAATAGGGAGAAGGGCCCAGGGGAGAACGTGGAGACAAAGGTTTCCAAGGTTTTCCTGGTCGACCAGGTGCAGCAGGGCTGAGGGGAGAACCAGGTCTAGATTTTGAGGGTGTCAAAGGTGAGCGTGGCTTACCTGGTGATGACGGCCTCACTGGCTATGATGGAAATCCAGGAACACCGGGCAGTCCAGGTAATGAGCTGCCTCCTTCCCCACTTTTATTCTATCTTATTTGTGGTGTTGCATATATCTCCTCTAAGGCTTTGTCTCCTTACAGGCATTTTACTCATTTTCACTCTACTAAATATTTTATTTTGTCTCTATTAAAATGTTCTCTTTTGTCACTTAATGCAAGGAAGTAAAATGGGAATGATGATTAATGACCTGTGTTTAAAAAGGATGATGCATGACTAGTAGATTTTGCCATTTTATTTACTTTTCTTTCTTTGCCTCCTGCTATCTCTTTATTGCAGGAGCTCCATCTCTCAAACCAGCTTGAGCTTGTTTGAGATAATGCTTGTGCTTTTGAATAACTCTTGTTTCGAATGCCTCTCTCTTTCATTCTCTCTCGTTTGCAACTGAAAGGCGGCTGTAGTCTGACAGGAGAAGGAGGACAGGTGGATGTAACAGGTAGCTGGTATAACAGTGTTTTCACCTTATTGCTTCATTTGTGACTACTCTGTTGTGCTTTGCTTCTGGATTATTTGACTGTGATGCATGACCAATTATGAATTGTTTAAGATAATTCAGTGCGTCTAGATAACAGCTAATGTAAGGGTAATGATAATGCCAGGTTCTGAAAACCATTCACGCTGGGCAGCAGTAAAAGATCACCTGCACCAAAGTAGTTCTTTCTAAACACTTTGACACACAATCAAAATCTTGTCCTGAAGATTGTGCTTGTTATTTTCTTCTCAGGCCCTTGCGATACATTTGTAGGACCTCCTGGACTGTCTGGACTTCCAGGGTCTATTGGATTTTCAGGAGTTAAAGGTAAAATATGAAGAACTTAGTGCTATGTGTTGCCTTTAGGGGAATATATTTTGATACTTTCTTTTATGCTTGATCCAACAGGACTTCCTGGCCAAAAAGGACCACAGGGCTTATATGGAGTAAGGGGAGAGAAAGGAGAATTAGGAGATCAAGGCATAGGTGGCCCCGCTGGACCACCAGGTGAAGATTGATTAAAAAAAAAACCCCAAGGGCCAGTATTTGTGCAGGTGCATATAACAGTATGCACCTGCACAAAACCCTATTTTGGTGTTTAAAGGCTATTGTTGGTATTTACTAAAGAGGCATAGTGTCAGCTTTGTGACTGCAAAGCATGGACACAGGTATAATTTTTGGCTGGCCTTATTACATGTGTGTTTGTAGGAGTTTCCCTTTCATGGTGCAAAATCCTGGGAAGAGAGTATTTAAATTTAAATGAGTCATACAAACGTGATTTACTAAGATTTGCAACAGGCAAATTGCACAGAATTTAATGCTGAAAAAAAGCATGTCTTATTTTGCACCTGATAGTTACTGTAAGGAGTGTTCATTTATTTGGAATTAGAGAGGAAGGATTTTTCAGAACGAGTGAGTAAATGGTGCGAGTGGATGGCTCAAAGCTGTGAGTGCCGTGCCTAAGCTTTGGCTCTGTCCTGCTACTCTTCACTGAGTCCTCACCCCGCATGCTTAGAGCCGAGCCTCCACATATTTCTGGTTCTCTGTAATACTGGTATTTCACCAAACTGAACTGAACTGAACATAAAGTAGTAAAGTAATACTTTGTAATAGTTTGGAATAATGCAGCCCTCTTCTAGATAAATCCTCCTACGTTTCACCTTAGCTGTCAGTTTTATCCAGAACAGCTGTCTAAACCTTTAAGAGGACATAAAGTGGGGGAAATAATTATTTGATCCGCTGCTGAATTTGTAAGTTTGCTCACTTACAAAGAAATGAACAGTCTCTACTTTTTTATGGTAGTTTATTTTTAATGGAGAAAATTCTAGGAAAAACACATAAAAGTTATAAATTGATTTGCATATCATTGAGTGACTGAAACGAAGCCAGAATTCTGGCTGCCACACAGATTACAATTAGTCAATCAATTACAGCTACTCCTGATCTCAAGTGGTTATGTGTATAAGAAACACCTGTCCACACAATCAATTTCA
Source organism: Heterochromis multidens (assembly GCA_015108495.1). Lineage (NCBI taxonomy): Eukaryota > Metazoa > Chordata > Actinopteri > Cichliformes > Cichlidae > Heterochromis > Heterochromis multidens. The sequence goes on along the minus strand of VUQS01031976.1, from coordinate 31,924 downwards.
ATTTCAACCACCATGGGCAAGACCAAAGAACGTCAGGGACAAGTTGTCAACCTGCACAAGGCTGGAATGGGCTACAAGACCATCAGCAAGAAGCTTGGTGAGAAAGTGTCAACTATTGGTGCGATTTTTCAGAAATGGAAGAAATATAAAATGACCATCAATCGCTCTTGGTCTGGATCTCCATGTAAGATCTTGCTTCATGGGGTGAGGATGATCATGAGAAAGGTGGTGGATCAGTCCAGAACTACACAGGAGGGGCTTGTAATGATCTGAAGGCAGTTGGGACCACAGTCACCAAGAACACCATTGGGAACAGAGTACGCCGTAATGGATTGAAATCTTGGAGCACTCGCAAGGTCCCCCTGGAGGAAGAGAACTGTTGAGTATGGCCCAAAGAACATTATCCCAACAGTCAAGCACGGAGGGGTTTGACTATGGGGATGGTGTTCTTTGGGGCTGTTTTTCTGCTAAGGGAACAGGACAACTTCACCGCACTGAGGGGCCAATGGATGGGGCTATGTACCATAAAATCTTGGTCAAGAGCCTCTTTCCCTCAGCCAGAACACTGAAGATGGGTCGTGGATGGGTCTTCCAGCATGACAATGACCCAAAACAGACCACCAAGGAAACAAAGGAGTGGCTAAAGAAGAAGCACATTAAGGTCATGGAGTGGCCTAGCCAGTCTGCAGACCTCAATCCTATAGAAAATCTGTGAAGGGAGCTGAAGCTTCGAGATGCCAAGTGGCAGCCAAGAAACCTAAAGGATTTAGAGTGTTTCTGTAAAGAGGAGTGGGCCGAAATCCCTCATGAGATGTGTGCAAACCTGGTGACCAATTACAAGAAACATCTTACCTCTGTGATTGCCAACAAGGGTTTCTCCACCAAGTACTAAGTCATGTACTCAATGACACGCAAATCAATTTATAACTTTTTATGCACATGTAAAAGCCAGCACTCAATACTGTAATAGCACATAACTCGCTCCCTCATCGAGTTTACTTGTTTTTGACCCACTAATTTCCGCTGCTCTTTGTGGATTGCATTGGTTGCTATTGATGAACTGGCTGTGACTTCTTTAATTAGTGCATTGTTAGTAGATCACCCACAGAACTTTGCACTCCCATCAACACATTTTTGCAATTGCAGCATCATCCTAATTTTCCCCGCTTAGTAAATCTGGCCCCAACTGTGCAATAGTCCTGTAGATAGAACTGTTCTAATCTTTGATTAAATATTATCTTTAGCCCATATTTTCTTTTATTTGTTCTCCAAAACAGGTTTTACAGGCCCTCGTGGAGAATTAGGAACTCCTGGTAGAAAAGGTTCAGTAGGAGCCCCCGGCTCATCCGGTATGTCTGGTCGGTATGGCGCATCGGGTGAAAAGGGTACTCATGGAGAAATCTTGAATGCATTGCCTGGACCGCCTGGTGACGCAGGGCTGCCTGGACTACGAGGGGTTAAAGGCCAATCTGGAGATCAAGGACAGCCTGGCTATCCAGGTGAGCATTTTTTTTTTCGTGTCACCTAATTAAATCCCTTATTTGAGAGGTATGATTTATAGTTTGTATTCATCTGCTTGTCCAGGAATGGTTGGCATGCCTGGTATGACTGGCTTCAAGGGTGAGAGTGGCCATCCAGGTCTGCTGGGGGAGGAAGGAAAACCTGGGCCAGATGGCAATTTTGGCTATCCTGGTGATCCTGGGAGGGCAGGTCCATCTGGGCTACATGGTGCAATTGGACAGCCAGGTTAGAGAAATATACACACAGACATACTTTCCAACAAATGTTTTCATTTATGTCCGACATCCCTGTTATATCTTGTGTTATATCCTGCTCTCCAGGTTTAACTGGAGAGAGAGGAACTGAAGGAGACCTGGGTCCTCCAGGTCCTGTCGGTTTAAAAGGGATTCCAGGGGCATATGGAGATGATGGTGTCATTGGAGAGAGTGGTCCATCTGGTGATTCAGGACAGCCAGGTGTAATTGGACGTCCAGGCCTTCCAGGAATGAAGGGTTTGTTCCTTAGATAATCTAATGCTTATAGAACACAGACCATATTGAAAAAATAATAATGTGCCCACGATTGGTCAAAATGTTCTGTGGCTCCTCCCTTTTAAGGATACAAAGGGTCACATGGCATGTCAGGTTTTGAGGGGCGTAGTGGTGATCTAGGATTGAAGGGCCAGAGCGGACTCAGAGGAGTGCCAGGACTGCAAGGCGAAGGTGGCACAAAAGGAATAAAAGGCCGAAGTGGAGAGAAGGGTGAGACTGTCCGCTGTAGATTTCTAGAGCTGTTTTGAAACTGGAACAAAAACTCCATAACTGACCACATTTGTCTGCTAGGTGATCGTGGTCTGACGGGACCGGCTGGGGAGAAGCCTAAAGTCCCTACACAGATGCTTGTTGACATGAAAGGAGTCAAGGGAGAGCATGGATATCAAGGAAGTCAAGGTTTCACTGGGCCAAGAGGTGTGCAGCTCCAATCTAATTAAAACTTCTCCTTTCATCTCAGTTCCTCTGCCTTCTCACCCCTAACTTTGTCACATCTTACTCTTTTCCACAGGTTCTAAGGGTTTTCCCGGTGTGCCAGGAGAGGAGGGAACCCATGGTCTCCCTGGAGACCCCAGCAATGAGAAAGGAAATCTAGGAGATTCAGGTCTACAGGGGCTACCAGGAGTCAAAGGAATGCCAGGGATACCTGGAAACCGAGGAATTACTGGTTTCGGGGGAATGCCTGGTGTAAAGGTGAGACTATCAATATAATTAATGTAATTCAATTAGCAAACGATAACTTCCGGGGGTGAGAAAGGAAGTCAGTGACAAAATCTGCAGTTCTTCCAATAGATACTTGAAGCAGGCTCTAAATCAGGAATGTCAAACTCATCATGGGCCACATACAGCCTACTTTGATCTTAAGTGAGCTGGACCAGTCAAACTCCCCTTCCTGTCAGTGTAAAGAAGTTTAACTACACCTTTAATCCCTGATATATCTTAATATAAGAAAAAGAAATGCAATTCCAACACTAGGTCTCAGTTTTTCTATATGATAAAGAAATGCTGCTGTACTAAATAAAAGAAATGTGTCAGGACGACTCTTTGGGCTTAAATTGTAAGAAATAAATGTGTAAAACTGCAGACAAAGTTTTGTAGCTCATTGCCCAGACTTTCCTCACAGAAAATGTTTTTTAACTGTGGAGCCACTGTAAAAAACAAATTTGTTTGCTTATCTATTACTTAATTACTTTGGTGTAGTGTGAATGGCCATGGGGGAGCTTTTTATCAGTAGGAAAAGTTTTAAAACACAATTAAAAGTCCAAAATTTATACCCTTCTTCGCATTTTTCAGAGCTTCCAGTGGGTCGGATTGGACTCTTTGCCGGGCAGATATTGGCCCCCAGGCCTTATGTTTGACACCTCTTCTCTAAAGCAAGTCAGCTGGAATAATTGACTTATTAGAATGTCCCACTTTACAGCAGAAAAGAGCCATATCTCTATGATGCATCTATACAGGGCACCTTGGACATTGCTAGTGCTGTGCATGAATGTGCTATGCTTTCATTAAACTTGCTCATATTTACTACTCTCAACTAAACTGTGAGAAAAAAAGTTTTCAACTACAGACTACAGACAACTACAGAGCGCGTCCCTGGCTCTCATGGGGAAAAAATTATCCCTATCCACTAGTGAACAGGTGCTGTGAAGGGCCTCATCAGCATGATGCACTGTTTTCACCGTGACTGGTGCTAGCAGCTGTTCAGACAGTGCACCTAGCATCAATATTGCTGAAGCCAATCTCTATATGAAGATTTTACTTTACAGTAGCACGATCAAGGTCTTTGTCTTGGTTTTGGCTCTACGTAGCCACTGGACACCCCCTAGTGGGTGGACATGGTGGAGCAATTAGCAGCTGAAAGCTAAAGTTCTCTAAAGCTCCTACAGAGGTAGAAGAGACCAAAAGAGCAGAAAAGAGAGTTAGTGTTCACATAAAAAAAAAAACTTAAAGCTTTCTTAAAAGAAAGCCAACATTAAAAGGTTTTATATAAGTGGGTGTTTCAGAGACAGTGGGGCCAAGGATACTATTGGGATGCAATATAGAAAACAGGCATAAAGTAATGCAGGATAAAGTCAAAATATCTTGACCCCCTCATTTTTACAATTTCTTATCTGTATCTTCCCTTACCGAATGGCTTGAGTAGTTCTTTAATTTTGAAATTTCAATTTCTCAATTTCTTCCGTCACATCGCATTTTTATGTAATTTGCTGTCATTTTGTACCTGCACATTCAGCACGTTTCTTTTCTCACACATCTCATTCCTCTGTGTGCATATGTTTTTAATTGTGCCCATATGACTTTTTTAGGGAACTAAAGGGAGTCCCGGTGCCTATGGCTCATCGGGTGATAAAGGAAAGAAGGGAGACAAAGGTACAACCAGGAATTATAATCTCAGATATTCTGAGATTTAAATACTAATTATAAAGTGATCATGAGGGAAAATTGTATGTGTTGTTAAATTTTGATAAATATCACAGGTGAGGGAGGCCTTCGTATAGACCTTCATGGAGTTCCTGGATTGAGAGGAGAGGTTGGATTTCCAGGTGGTCCAGGTACAAACTGTAGCTCATCAAGTTTCTTCTTCTCTTGTTTTTGATTAGCAACAGTTAACAAGTGTTTGGCTGAAATTAAAGGTTTAATATCCCTCTTACAGGCCAGACAGGGTTCACCGGAACGACTGGGGTCAGAGGTATACCTGGCTTTGAAGGTATTAAAGGCATGAAGGGAAAGTCAGGTGATACAGGATTTCCAGGATTTCAAGGTAGAACACCCACTCACTTCCTTGTTACACACTGACCAGTTAATTATACAGTTTTGAATGTTACACATTGTAGACAAATGACACTCCATTTACATGTATTTCTTTTGTAGGCACAGATGGGCAGAGGGGAACTCCTGGTAAACAAGGTCAAAAGGGCTTTCCTGGCCCTCCTGGGAAAGAGGGACAACCAGGCTTTCCAGGCTTCCTGGGAATCAAAGGTATCAGACCACTGTCTTCCTTTTCATTCTCTTCAATCTACATGCATGTTTTCTGCAATCTTATTCAGGACAACGAAAATGTGTGCAGGTTTTCCTGGCCCGAGAGGTCTTGATGGATTACATGGATTGAAAGGACAAAAGGGTATCCCTGGAACACCAGGTACCAGATTCAAAGAATTCATGGACATTTTTTCTCTGTGTGCAATGCTAGAATATACAGAGCTATAATACAGCTGCTGGAATATACCATTAATATTTCAAGATAAAAGTAAACCACTACTTCAGATACATATAGAAAAGTGTCTAAAGAACCTCCAAAATATTTTCTCCAACGTAACCATAATAATTTTGCGAGGTTTTTTTTCTTTCTTTTTTTTTCTTCTGGTGCTCCAGATATTTGGATTTTAATATAATGAGAGTTGTACTTTTTGTTTGGTAACTGTTCATAAAATCAGGTCAACACAAATCTAATGCAGCAGAACAAATGATTCTACACATAATATCTAAATGTATCTTTGTTTTTTATTTTTGCCTATTTAATCATAAATATTTAATCATATTGAAATATATTTAAGATTTTCCATTAGTCATGTTTTCAGAGACATTACAGCAGCAATTAAATTCAGTCTAAACAGAATTAAATGTCTCGCTTTTTCTGTGTTGCAAAGACCTCAGTAAACCCATATTTCCTGGCTTTTTCCATCAGGTCCAAACATCACTGGACCAGCTGGGGAGACGGGAATTAAAGGACAGAAGGGAGACAGTGGTGACCCCAATAACCAGCCGGGTGCTCCAGGCACACCGGGTTTGAAAGGCTTCCAGGGGCCTCCAGGTTAGCCTCTACCGTCATGCATTAATAGGGCCCAGTTAGACAAGAGAGCATCTGCCTGCAGAGGTTTCAGTGTAGGAAAAAATACTGAACAGCAAGACATAATATCACCAAAATCTAGTAATACAATTAAACTTACTTAAACCTGAAACAATCCCATGTTTCATGCATTCAGGTAATCAAGGTCAGCCTGGCCTACCAGGATTCCGTGGCCCCGCAGGACCAGATGGTACCGCAGACAGACAGGGACCCAGTGGGGACTCTGGCTTTACAGGACCTAAAGGATACCAAGGTGAAAAGATTCAGTTTAGTGAAAAGAACCCATTGTTATATCACACTGGTACATTGGGATGCTTTATTTTTAAATTTACTTAACCCATATTGACTTCTTTTCCAGGTTTCCCTGGAAACAGAGGATTTCCTGGTGTAGATGCTCCCCCAGGAGAGAAGGGTATACTAGGAATAAATGGCTTTCCTGGATTCCCTGGAAAGAAAGGAATCAAAGGAGATCAGGGTCCATTTGGATACATGGGGTCAAATGGTATTTCTGGGAAGAAAGGTACGGATTAAATGCAAAGATTTAACTATGTTCAAATTATTACTGCACCATGAGTGAATGTTGTACATGGTCAGTTAATCAGCTAATGGAAATACATACAATAGAAAGTGCTGCACAACAATATTATAATTTTTTTTTTATTAAAGTTTGCCAAGAAAGTACAGTCATGTGAAAAAGAACATTTTCACAGGACTCTGTGCAGTCCTGTGAAAAACTAAGTACACCCCATGATTCAGTAGCTTGTAGAGCCACTTTTAGCAGCAAGCAACTTGAAGTAATGATTTTCTGTATGACTTTATCAGGCTCTCATATTGCTGTGGAGGAATTTTGGCCCACTCTTCTTTACATTGCTTCAGTTCATTGAGGTTTGCAGGCATCCGTTAATGAACAGCTCTCCATTTGTGTTGCCATTGCAACACCTTGATTCTTTTCCTTTTTTTTTTTTTTTCACCCATTTCCC
>VUQS01031973.1:16634-37773 GCA_015108495.1 Heterochromis multidens | reverse complement strand
TGGCTCTGTGCCTTCGGAAGGATTTTTGTAGCTTGGAGGCCCTTAACAGAAGATCTAATTTGAAGACTTTTAGGAGTAATCCTGCTTTGTCTGCATCTGAGGCTGAATCTCAGATGGTTCCTCTAGTTTGCCATCTTACGTGCTGTTTGCTCGTACTCACATACTAGCTTTAGGCAGTCCTTGCCAAAGTGAGTTAAAATGTCTTTCAGTGATGAGGATGTACACATCCTGGACAGGGAGGAACGCTGGTTTGAACGGGGAGTTAAGGAGGCCCTTTACGTGAAAAGGGAAAGACCATCTCTGAACCGAGGAGGGGGCCTAAGGGTACATCTGTAACCATTTTACAATGCTGTGATTACAGCCATTCCCCAACTCTCTGTGAATGGTTCTCATGGCCATTGATCAATGGTCATGACAATTTGCATACTAATGATCATGAAACTGACCTCACGGCCCATTGTTACTCAGTGGTGTTAGTTTCGGTCATTATGCAAATGTACTGTTTATAAGGTTGGGAAAACCGAGACTGAAGAAGTCACCAGTTGGTGACGAAACGTTTCTCCCACTGAAAACGCTACGTCCAGATGAACAGATTCAGCTTTCTGCAAAAGTCAAAATGCTGTGCATTTTGTTAGTTCTAGATATGAAGAAAAGTTTATTATGAATAACCTGATTGAGAGCCTGGTTAGGTCCCCAGAGAAGACCAGCTCTTCGCATCATGGTTCTCCCCAGTGATTAGTCTACCTCTGGTCATCTGTATGCACTAAACGCTATTTCATAACGTCCATTAGCCTTCAGGCTGATGGCTAATACTCACCTACAGGCATCGCGCTCCCCTGAGGGGCATTAAAGGCAGGATGGAAAGACCAGCTTCCCCCCTCCCTGCTTCTCATTCCCTTCCTTTATCCTGCCTCCTCATTCTCTCTGTGTCTATCTGCCTTACCCCCTGCTTCTTTCTCAGCCCTATCTTCTCCATCAACCGTGTGTAGCTCCTTATTCCTCTGCAACTTCATCCCCCTCCATCCCCATAACTCACTGAATTGGGCATACAGAGTTGCTGTAACTGAGGCCTCACGGGTAAATGGTCATAGTAGGACCTCTTGGAGGTAAAATGATCTCTTTCCCTGGAGCCCTAGATCACAGATGAGCACTGTCGACAATCTTTCTTTCTGTAATACACTGGAGCATGAGAAGGCAGACAGAAAAAAAGAGCAGAGGGGTAAACTGCAGGAGTGACAGAAACACAGCACAAAGCGCAGCAGAACCCCCAATACCTCTGCACTATTTCTCTCTCCTTTTCTCCACGGCCCTCCCTTTACCCCTTTTGCGCCAGATAAGATCAACCAAGTGTCAGTCATCAGCAGCCTCCTGTCACACAGTGATTGTTCGACTGTTATATGCTTGTGTAAATGTGCAGTCCAATGCGACATTGCTGCATACATTTAATGCTCCCATGTTCGAGGGAACAATAGAAGAGAAGGTAAGAAACGAAGTGCAGGGAATGCAAAGGACAAGGAGGGGAGGGGAGGGCATAAAGAAGTAAGGAGAGACAAGTATGAGTAGGAAACGAAGCAGAGGAGGAGATGAAGGAGCTAGGACACAAGGCATCCAAGGGGAAAACGATGGGGAGTCAGAAGGACTTGCGCAGCGACTGTGAAACTATCTCATTTTTATCTTGTGAGAGGACTTCCGAAGTGATCCGCACAACCTAATTATTTTCCCCTAATAAAAGCAACATATGCTAAGACAATAAAAGGCCTTATTGGACACCTATTCATTAAAAAGGAGCAGTAAAAGGTGTAGGACTCTGGCGCAGGGATTAGCTTTTAAAGAGGTTTTTCTCTGGCTGGAAATGGCCTTAGTCTTCCTTTAGCATGTCCATATGGGTGCATTGCCCACCATAAAAAAACTGAATTATACATGAAGAGGCCTGGCTGTTTTATTGGCTGTGATCTTCCTTTTCACTCTCACCTAATTGCATCAGTGCATGATACCTGCAACTTTGGACTGAATCCCTCTTTCCCTCCCTCTCATCTACTGTATATGAGTGATACAAGGCATGCAGATGCAGTTTAATGTGAGGAATTGTGCAGATATGAAGTACATATAACTAATGACAGCCATTCAGGGGAAGCGAGATAACCTGTAATTCACAAAAGTTTGTTAAGTTGGTAATAAGTAAGTTGGAATAACGCATGCTAGTGACTCACGTCTGACAGTTTGACACAGTGAAGCCATTATTCCATATGGTCAACGTACTGTAAGTGTCAGTATGTTTCTATTATGAGCAGAGCAGTGCTGTCTGTGTGTCGGTATGTGATTGTGTGATGAGCTGGTGTAACAGGGCCACACACAGGTATGTGTATGCTCACCTTCTCACTGATGCACCAGCTAATTGGTCTCCTGCGGCAACCTGACATATTCACACACTCCAAATCTCAAGCACACACACAAACAGATGCGTGCACTTGCCAAAAAAAAGACATACACATACAACGTAGCACGCAATTGTTATACTCACGTGTATGCAGCCTGTGTAAATACGCACATATGTGTGAACACAACCATGCATGTGTCTACATTCACAGGCAGCCTGCAGAGTGGACCTCCAAATCAACTCATTATCACAGTGCTGACTCTGAGTGAAGAATGACACCTGAGCCGACTGCTTATACTGTACACTCTCCTACTTTAAAGTGGTGCAAAAGAAAATAAAAACCACAGACCACAACACTGTACTGTAAAACACACTTCTAAGTCGCCTCCAAAATACTCCACCACTGAAAAAGGCAGCGACCCCCTAACACACCAAACACAATGCTAGCCAACAGCAGCCATCTCTGCAACCGTCCCCAAAATTCAATGTGACAACAGAGAAATGCTAAATTTTAATGCAACAAAAGCAAAAGTTGATGGACATGGATGGAGAGAAAATTAACAATTAGTAGTCCCACAGAATTCTGATGCAAATTAAAATGTTTACTTTTCTCTTTAGTTTTGTTTTTTATCCTTAGTATTTAGTTATCTTGCTGTCAGGCTCTAATTAACCCTAAATTAAGTTCAATTTCCTCATTTCATCTATCTCGCCTGACTGTGGCTTGGAGAAAAATCATCTGGACACATTGTGTATCTTTTTGAGTTAGTCATTTCCTCTAACCGATTCTCCAACCACCCCCTTCCCTTGTGGTGGAGGTCGAGAGAGAGGGATGTTCTGTTTTAAATAAGAAGGCAGCACTGGCCCATTAAACTCTGATAGTAATGATATTAATTTGGCAGGAACGTGTCATTTTCACAGGAGAGCAACTAGCTGAACTGTCATTACACACACACACACATGCAGGAAAAGCATTCTGTCTCATTCACACTGTCTACACACACACACACACACTCCTCCTCTGTCTCTCCCACACACACACAAACCAGGAACATGTCACAGGAGAGCAGCTAGCGGTAACATTATGAGAGAGTCAGAGAGATCTACTAATGGGATAGATTAGCGTGCCCTTGGTCACAACGGCTACAATTGAGCAACTGGAGCTGTGACTTATATCCATGTCCCCCATCCACCCTCTTCACTCTCCTCTACTACACTTTCCCTGGTTTCTCATCCACTGTTGATTTCTTCCGCTGCTTTTTTTCTTCCTTGTCTTCTTCTTTTTCATCCTTCTTCCTATTCCCGTTCTTCCTCTTTTCTCTCAGCTTCATATTTTACTCAGCCTACTTTGCATTCACTGGGTTCATGGGGTTCATGAGGTTCATGACCGGGTAGTGGAAACTTGTCAAACACAGAGGCTGTGGTGTCTAGGAAAGAATGGCAGAGGTGTTTGTGTTGCAACCTGACTGAAAAGAGTGAGACATTATCAAAATTGTGTTCTCTCATTATAGATTTTGTTAATTGAGGCTAATGAGCACAGAGGGATGGCTATCTTGAAGTGTTAGCAGTGTGCCACTCTCTCAACCCATCAGCTTGTCTGATGGCTTAGCTTTTGAGGACAAAGGCCAATTTTTCGGGGCTTCTGGTAGCCAAGATACTTGATATCCTCTGCAAGTTTTCCTGTTCAGTCTGTTGGTCATTGTTGTCAAAATAAAGTAAAAAATATTTTTTTAAAAGGACAGTGCTAGCTGATTGTTTCAAGACTGCTTTTGAAAATCATGTGTAATCACGCTTTTACTGTCCACAAGGACTTATCGGTCAGTAGAACGCAGACTAGAATCAGACTATAAACAGAAACCGGAAAGTGTCTGGTACCCAGAATTACAGAGACAAACACAGAGAAGCTACACTTGTATTCTTAGAAAGGATGGCAGTGTTGTTTGTATTGCAATTAGGCTGAGAAATAGGGACACACAGCAAAATTAAAAAGACATTATTTTTAAGAGAGCCTAGTGACTACAGAGGACCTTACTAACCAGCGTTTGAATTAAAGTGCTGGCTATCTTGAAGTGTTAGCCATTTGCTGAATGAGAAGCTATCACAATCCACAAGATTACACTCAAATACTTAATATTATTATTACTACATGACAATTATTACTGATAGTATTCTTCTTCCACAGCTGTTGGACTTTTATTGAAAAAAACATGGAAGTTTGTTTGTCTTTTTAACTTTATGTCAAATTATGAATGAGTAAGAATGCATTTGCAAGATGTCTGTGTGTTTTCATGTGCAAGTGTAAGAATTGGGAAATGACTAATAATGGCAGTGAATGGACTGAATGAGATTAGATGATTTAACAGATCTTTGGATTAAGAAATGGTTGTAATTACAGAACAGACTAGTAATCCAGAAACACTCCAATAAATAGTCAAGGTGAGCCACTTTACCTCTGAATTCCAGTATATTGGTGGCAAATGGGCTGGTCTGAGCATTTCAGAAACTGGTTTTATAGAGAAAGGTCGAAAAGAGAGGGAAAAAACCTAACCTGGTCTAATGAGTCTTGATTTCTGCTGCAACATTCAGATGACAGGGTCAGAATTGAGCCTCTTTTAAACACCACAGCTTACCTGAGTATTATTGCTGACCATGTCCATCCCTTTATGACCACAGTGTACCCATCTTCTGAAACAGAGCTGAAATAATCTTAGACTGGTTTCTTAACATGACAGTGAGGTCACTGTACTCAAATGACCTCCACGGTCACCAGATCTCAATCCTATACAGCACCTTTGGATGTGGTGGAACGGGAGATTCTCATCATGGATGTGCAGCTGACAAATCTGCAGCAAGTGTGTGACGCCATCATGTCAAATTGGACCAAAATCTCAGGAATGTTTCCAGCACCTTGTTGAATCTCTGCCAGAAAGAATAAAAGCATTTCTGAAGACAAAAGGGGGTTTAATTCGGTACAAGCAAGATGTACCTAATGAAGAGTTTGGTGAGTATATAAGCTTTTATTTTTATAGCAGCATGAGCCTACAGCCATTCTTATACCTAACCACGCTATGACACTAATAAGACCTGTCCAGCATCTGTCTCAATAACACTGCTAAATATACTCACTCTCTCTCTCACACACACAGCCACAGAGTCTCTGGAACACACAGGTCAGGCATACATGCCTGCAGACACTCAAATACACAGGGACCCTTAAAGCAGTAAACACACTACAAAGGGATTGTATGTTCATTGTGCCACTTAAAAAGAATCGTATTTACCTATTTTTACTGGTATGTTGATTCATGTGCATGGGTGTGTGTTTGTAAGCCAGGGTGAGAGTGTGCATGCCAATATGTTCTTGAGAATGTGTGTGTGTGTGTGTGTGTATGTGTGTGTCTCTGCGTGTCCATGCTGACCCCATCTCGGCACTCCTGACCGGTTGAATGCAGGCTGCATAAATTAGTGCTGATGCTCTGCGATGTAATTATGCTGCTGTCAGGATGGCCCCTCTACTCAAATTCATTTTAATAAAGTTGGTCTCCAAGGTTACCAACCAGGGGTCACCTTCGGTGTCATTCCCAATGGATCACATTCTGAAAGTCTCAGGTCGGAGTACAGTAACACCTTCACACTCATGGCCCCTGCATCACAACACAAACACACCTCCCACTGACTTGCTCAGGGCAGAGAAAGACAGGAACTCGAAAAGAAGAAAGAGGAAACAAGAAGTGCAACAGAGACAAAGGGGAGGATCAAAGTGTGGTAATATAGTATAGAAAATACAAGGAACACAGAGGGAGGGTTTTAGGCTGAAAAGAGTAGGTGGGAGTATGAAGGAATAAAAATGAGATGAAAGGAATAAAAGGAGAGAGGGGACAAGGGTAGAGGGACAAGGAGAGGGCAAGGGAGTGTCTCTCTTGGGCAGATGGCGGGGTGTATTCTCATTTGTCCTGTTACGGTGTGTGTGCGCCAACACTAACCTCCAGGGCAGTACAGAACACGCTCTCAATTAGCCAACAACACAGACCTGTGCATACAGCTGGGAGAGAGAGAGGCACAGCTTTGTCTTGACATAAGAAATAGTTAAACATACAGGAACAGTGGACACTGCTGCCGTAGCAGCTCACTGAAGACCCACATAAATTAAACATATTTCTAATTATTTTGAAATACCATTATATCATTAACATAAATGGTTGCGTATTATCTGGTTTTATAGCTTATGAAAGAGGATACTATATACTGTCAAGCAGCGTATGCGGGTCATGGTCGAAACGACAGAGGACGATGCACCATTTGCAGACAGATTGGGACCAGCTTCAGGAATTTGAAAGAAATTTTAAAAGTTTCAAAGACAAATTCACAGATATCTTTTCAAGCTGTAACTATATATCATTTGTTATAATTTGGATTTCATTGTAGATCATTTTTTCATCTTCATATTTCAGGAAGTATTTGCTTTTAAATCATCATTTGCAAATTTTGATGGGGTGAATTGTTCTTCTAATACAGTGATGTTAATGCTAAAGGTTATCGACTTTCACACAATATTTTTGAGTTGTGTACAAAGACCAGTAACTATCATATCAGGGTCAGTTTTACTTTATAACAGCAAAGAAACAGCTCATATCAATAACGTGAATATGAGGTTTTGCTGCCTCACACTGTATTATTACCTTTTACCATCTCTGTTTGATGTTGTATGAGAATATTGACACTTCAGTGTGTGACTGGCCACATTCACACAAACACTCTCCCTGCACTTTCATACACTGTGTGAGATGGTGTAACCTAGCAGTGTGGACCGGGGTGACTTTGACTGCCTGTTTAATAGTTACAGCATCACGCTTTGTTAGCTGCAGGTAATTTATGGTTGAACTGGCCTGATAGTCTGATACGATCGAATGCCCTGACTGTCGTTACCAGCCAGCCCCAAAGACATAGAAGAAGGCTCTATCTAAGCGAAGGCAAGAGAGAGACATAGAGGGAAAGAAATGAAGACAGTAGACTGCAGGGCGACTTAAACTGTTGCTACAAGAGGAAGAAATCAGGATTTAGCCTGCAGAGAAATAATAAAGTAAAAATGAGCATGACAAAAGCATACCGGGGAATGAGTAATGCGGATAAAAGGCATTGACGGGAGGGGGGGGGAGAGAAATTAAAGAGTTGCAGAGCAGTTAAGTTCTCAGCTTCCCTCTTGAGGTGTGCTGAGAATTAGATTGCATTAAAGACTGACGGTCTATTCATCTGAACCACACCAAGAAGGAACATTTAGTTAATTGAATGATTAATAAATTCAGCTCAGTCACACATTTCACTCCGGTGTTGGCTTTGGATAAAAATGTCTGCCAAATGGGAGACGTCATTACCAGCAGCAGCAGCAGTGAGGCTGGCATTGTTTTCACCTTTTGAGTCTGTGTGTCTTTTTGTCTCTCTGTGTGGTCCTGAAGATTTAGTAGTTTAGTACTTTGAAAGATGTCTTTCTGTGGGCAGATAGTCATTGCAAGAATTTCACATTTGTGCAAAATGAATCACCGAGATTTTCATGTGTGTAGTTCAGAGTAAAGTTTGGTGACTCTTGGTGGTCAGATTAATACCTGTTGTGCAGGGCCGTAACCAGGGTTTAGAAATTAGTGAGATCCAGATTTTTTTTTTTTCTCTTAATGTACCATTTTTAAGGTGTAGCACCTGTACTCCAGTGACCAGTTGCAATATAATCAAAACCAGAAATTTTGAAAACTGTAAAGAACTTTATTCTGTACAGCTGCCCTATTTTGTGGTGTATAGAAATATGGAAGATGAGAGTTATATGTATAAAACTACTTTCGGCTGCTTCTTTATTCACAAGGGGGTGCCACAGCGGGGAGCTCTGCATATTTGATTTGGCAGATTTTTATGCCGGATGCCCTTACTGACGCAACCGCCAAGGTATTTGGGTCTCCTCCTGGGATCGAATCAAGGATCTTTCGCTGGTTAGGCGAATGTGTAAATCACTACACTATAAAACAATGAAATACAACAAAATACAGAATTATTTCTGCACTTGAAATGAAAATAGCACAGGGGAAAAAGTTACTTACTTCAATGACTCTGCCCCTAATGTGCCTCTGCTTCAGTCCTTGTGTCTAAACCAACCAATTATCATTCCTCATGAGTCATGTGTCAACCTAACCCCCAAAACACAACCCAATCAGAGACTGTAGGGCAGGCCATAACTCTATAGTATTCTTGTAGAGCCTTTTCAAAGTAAATGCCATCTAGAGCATCATACATTGATTCATGCCAATTTTTACTGTCCTGTTTTGAAAGAAAATTACAGAGGTCAAGACCTTGGTGACCCCATCAGAATGCTGTTGGATAAAGGGCCTGAGAAATATAGCACTTTACGCCTCCGTTCTACGTCCTTTTTCATTTATGATGTATTTGTGTGAGGTGCATTTATCTAATAAGTAATAAACATACATATAGTATTCTGTATTGGCATCACCAGTGGTGTGATCCCATTATAAAATGGCCTCTTATCACCTATTTGAAATCTTTTATCTTGACTTGCACCAAGCATGGATACAACTCAAACAAGTCCAGTCCAGCAGTAAAGTGAGTTGATTAACCTTGTGCTCTGGTGGTCTGTCTGTCTTCCTCTCAGTTTCATCAGTAAAAGATGGTGTTTCGGCATGCCAAGCTTTCTGTTGCTGGCTCATCGTTACGTCTGTCTGTGAGACACGAGTTCTTCAGTTCAAACTAAAGTGCAAATGGAAAGCCGAACTGCACCTGTCTCTCTAATATGAACGGGCATACGACTCTCCACGCCCACTTTGCTACACCTGCTTCCCCTAATAAAGACAGGCAGAGACCCTTGCTCTACATACACCTTTCCCTCACCCCCTCTTTCTCCTAATCCAGTTAGGCAGGAACATCCTCGCCCTCTCCCCTCCTTCACTCCTCCTTCTCCAGGATCGGCAACTATAATCTAGTCTGTCAGGTCGACCAGGTCCAGAACTGCCATTCGCCTTTCATCTGCCATCTTCAAACAGAATGAGGAAGCTTTCATAACACTGGGTGAGTGACAGGTAGGGGAGTCAGGTGGAGACAGGCCTGTGATATGGACAGGCACTTTGTCCTGTTTAAATACACTAATGGAGGATAAGAGGCCTGTCATAGGGACGGGTGGAGATAGGATGGGACAGAAGACACAGACACTTGTCTTATGGATGATTTGTAAATGCAGTGAAGGGGATGTGCAGTGTGTTACATCAGATCACAGAGGATGAGGTAGAGGGCAAATACCTCTGGTCTCACCTTACTTTGGGTTTGTTTCACTTTTAAGAGACAGTCTGATTTTCCTCAGAAACAAAATTCAAGCTTTTTGCCTTTAGAGAAGAAAAAAGAAAGCTTCTTGGTTAGTCACAATACAACTGACTGATGTTTGCAAACAAAAGAGTCCAAGAACAGTGCTTCTCTTATTCCTGCATGGACTACTCCAATTTCAGTGTTACATTACCACACAAATCACTGGTGAACACACACAAACACACACAAACACACACAAACGTATCTGAATCACAGCTTACACACCCAGTAGGCAGCCTTTTGGATGGATGGCACCTGCATACAGGAGGAGGGGGCACACAAATAGGATTTGAGAGTGGTATGGGGGTGTGCAGTGGTGGCGGGGTGGGAGTGAGTCCATAAATAGGATTGTGTAGGAAGCAGGGCAAGCTAAATAGGATTGTAATGTACAGGAAAGGATGTATAAATAGGATATGAGAGTCAGAGCTGTGTTCTCACTAGTTCTGAGTCCCTGTGGTATAAGAGTTCTGTAGGACTGGCTTGCAGCGTGTATGCATGCATGTGTGCGTTTTTGTGTTTGTGTGTGAGTAAGTAAAGGCTATTAATGTGGAGGCTAATCTTAAGGCACCTGTCTCCTCAGGCAGAGTGTGACCTCCACTAGCCAGGTTCACCCATGTTTGTCCTCCCATCTCATTTCTCACTTCCTCCCCCTCTCTCCCTCCTCAATCTTCACCTCCCTTTCTTTTAAATTTTTTTTTTTTTTTTGCCAAGCCACTATTCATATTATATAAGAAAGAGCACTGGTGACTTCTTTGAACAGGTAAACTGTTCAACTTGTGCTGGATATATGCTGTTCCCTTCCAAGAGAGGTCAACAGTCAAATCTGTCTACCTCTGTCTGTGGCTTTCTCTCCCTCTCTCTCTGCTTTTGGGGTCAGTGGGCTTTGGGAGCTGTCAGCTCAGTGCTGGTGTCTGCTGCCTGACAAACTAAGGTTAAAGGTCAGGGGTCAAGAGTTAGAGGGCAGGACGTGACCCTAAAGACAAACAGCGTGGGGAGAGGGTCATACCCTCGAAAGAGCTTGTCATTCTCCACGCAGGGGGTGATGTAGTGTGAGCATACATAGGATGTGTGCATGAAAATGTGGATCTCTGTTGTTTACATGTTGATGCCCTCTCTCTCTGTATATAAACAAACACACCTGTCCTAAAAGCGCCATCTGTGACATACGCTGTGACATGATGTATGATGTGTGTCATGTTTGCATGGCCTGCTTAGCCTGTTTATAGGTCCTTGTCAGTAGTTCTCCTCTCCTTCACTTATGGTTACTTTACAAACCTGTTTACACAGCCAAGGTCACAGTGGATCGCTATGAAAACATCATCTTCTATATAAGCCAAGGCAACAATGCATAAGAAACTGACAAAGACACAGGCAGTCACACAAGGTGAGTAATACTCTCACAGTCATATCATCATATTTTAAGCGCATGGTAACTGTGTATGTTTGTGTGTGTGAGGCACAGGAGAGCACGCAGCCTCCTCAGATGGGTAATGGATGGTCAGACTGAAAGAGACTGAGGGGAATTAAGATAAACACACTCTGATAAAACTAACCTGCCTGGCTGCACTGCTGTCTGCTTACCATGAATTAAAACATATCACATGTGCTGCATGCACATCCATGGATGCAAGTGCGTGCACATAAACACTGATACCTACATACATGCATGCAAACAGACACACAGTTTACACTTAGGCCTTGATGATGGATTTATATACAAAGGCATGCTTAAACAGTAAAATAAATGTTTGGACAGTGGTGACTCTTTGAGTAATTGACCTATGAATCACACACAAGAGATCTTGTAAATTATGAATACGAATAAACTATCCATATATCAAGCTCCTATTATAAAATCTTAAGCAGATTTAAACAGAAATGTATCTGCTTAGACAAGGGCATTTATTTGTGGCTCTAAGGTGTCCTGCATACAGATTATGCAGACTAACCCAGTAACAATCATCCTGGGTTCATTGCCAAGCTTGAGACAGAGGAATAAACTTGGCCACAAAACCAAAAGGTGAATAAAGAACTTACTGAACAAAATTAATTTAATGTAAAGTTACTCTCTACTGTAGAGCATACGCTAGTGCAGTCTCTTTACAAATTAAGGCACAGAACACATTCAATGTAGCATTTAGTGATATAGTTTTATTAGGTATCAATACAGTTTGGAATCCAAGTTTTGGTTCACATAAAATATAAAAACTGAAAACATCCCAAAAGAAAACAGTAATACCCACTGGTCTCATATGCAAGGGGAGAGTTGCAGCCAAAAGTTGTTATAGCCACACACTCCCTAGTGAAAACATGCTTCATACATGCACGCACACTTTCCAAGTTTATGCACCAATGATTTAAGTACATAATGAAGTGTGACATATCAAGCAAAGGCGCTAATGGGGTGTGAAGTCATTAGTGAACTCTCTCACTCCCTCACACACACACACACACACACAACCTTGCATGTGCATAACAACAGATCTGTTCTTTCAGTCTATACTTGTGAGGTGTAATAAGCCTGTTAAGCAATCCTGACTCCTGGGTAATATTAGCGAACTGCACTTTACTGCACAGCCTCTCAAAAACAGATTTCCACAGCATGAATGTATCATACACGGTTCTGTTAAAGCAAGCTTTATTGTGTGCACAAATTAGGTGGAATGTGCAGGTGAGAGAAATGAGAGTCGACACGACACAGCTGCAGCATTTCCCGCTTTTGCTGGCACTCATGCACCTGACACTCGTAGACTTCTAACAAACACACATGTGTGTTAAGCTGACATAACTGACATAGTGTTGTCTGACATACTCCACATTTAGAGCTGGAACATGAATGAGAGGGGAAAAAAAGAGGGAGAGAGGAAGAGAAAGAGAGGGGAAGGGAGAGAGACTCTAAAAGCTTGTCAGTCCCTCTTAATTATTCTAATTGCTGAGCTCAAGCATCATGCCAAGACTTAGGCATTCCCCTGGCACAACAACACAAGCCCCCCCTATCGCGCACACACACGCACACACACATAAACGATTCAGCCACTGGATTGCCTTGAAACCTCTCCTCGCTCCTCATTTTGTCCTCTCCCCTCATCTCCATACAGAACTCACCCATCTCTCTTTTCCTCAGCTCCCTCTATCAGCATTCCTCCACCCTCAGAGCACTCTCTTATTCCTCCACTCCTCCTCCTCTCCTCCCATCACAACAGACCCTTCTGCTTCCTCTCCCCAACCACTCCTCTCCTCCACCCCTCCGTTCCTCCGACTGGATTAAAAGTACTTTTCATTACCCGTGCGGGAGATATGGCACTTAAAAATCACCCCATTATCATTTTTCACCCAGCAAACAGCACACACTCTCACAGAGACATAATTACCACACCCTGTCATACCAGGGAGATGGAGGCTGCTGATTTCCAGCCAGGCCGTGTGTGTCACTCTGTGTGTATATGTGAGAGTGTGAGTGTGTGTGTGTGTGTGTATAAGAAACTGCTGCCTGTCCGCCTGCCTGCCTGCTTCTCTTATTGATATTAAAAGCGCTGCATAAACGAGTGTTTAAAATGGCTGTCAGAGGGGGAGAGAGAGAGGATCCACTCCAATCACAAACTGCAGCACACATCACTGGATCTCTTTCCCAGCTTGGCACATGGTAATGGCCTGGAATAACAGAATACTGCTGGATGATTCCCATTCCCAGTTTTCCAAGTTGTGTGAGGCTACAGAGGAGGCAGCTAGAATGTGAGTCGATGAGTGATAGAGCTGGCATTAACCAGTCAACACTTAACACATAATGAATTGGGAGTCATATGATGAATTGGATTTATAGTAAAGCTTGGTGTTAATACCTGAAGTGCTTCAAATTGTGAAGCTGGAGAGGGAAGGGGGACTAGACTCATTCACACACAAATACTCATTTAGGAAGAGGGTCCACATCTAAGAGTTACACCAGTTCTGCACGGGCCATGCCTTCACTCACAGCAATCACAAGGGGGTGTAAAGTATATACATGTTTAAAACACTCCCTGCACCACTAACACATTCATCACAGTGACAACGCTGCATGGCGGCCTCCCAATATCACTCCGCAGGGGCCTGGCGTTGGCCTGTCAGAGGAATGGGTGTCTATAATTATGCCTGTAGATAAAGTAGGAATAAACGTGGGTCCTGCATGATTAACTGGGTGGCTGTTTGATCACATTTGACTAATTTGTGGCATAAATCTTCAGGCAGGCGCCCCTGCTAGAAACCATTAGCCATGACACTGATACCCCTGATACTCACACACACACACACACACACACACACACAGAACCAAAACTTATACCTTTTGGAGAAACTAGAAAAAGGAGGGGAGTGCTGTAACCTTTCAGTGCTGCTGTGTTGGTGGGGAAGAAATATGAAAACAAAATGCACACGCTTGCTAACAGTTTCTGTTAACATAAACTCCAAATCTCTATCAGCATGAGGTCAAAGGGGGGACTGGGGTTGTCGTTGCGGCTGATGGTACACCAATGCACTATGGAGAGAGAAATGCAGGTGTACTAGATTATAATATTAAGCAAACATGAGCTCTGAGGTCTAATTATGACACAGGGGAGGTTAGAGTGCGAGAGAGGGAGACGTTCAGTACTGTGTGGTGAAGTGGATGCTGAAGCCAGCAGAACCAGCCTGGTCATTTGTAAACAGGTAACGATGCAGGCCAGGTGTATGAGCATATGTACCAATGAGCAGGGGAGGAGATGGGGGGGGGGAGAGGGAGTCAAAAGACAGAGGGAAGATGGAGGAAGAGAGTGGGAGGAGTAGAGGGAGGATCTAATTAGGGTGAATTTACAGTGCCCTGTGCCAAACAGCTAAAATGGCCAACTGGGCACAGAGATTTATTACTGGGTTAAATTAGGTTGTCTGGTGAGGGTTGGTAAGACCACCTGCAGCTGTCAGTTGTCACGGTGATTATTATAACTGTGGAGAAAGAGAACAGTGAAGCAACACCAGCTACACAAACACACAACAAGTGCAGCTCATGTAGAGAAACTAATATTCTTCTGGGTTTAGGACAATATCAATTAAATCAAGTGATTAATAATGATGCTTGAACCCATTTAGCATGAATCAATGAACCTCTGGACATAAGGTTTCCAGAGCAAGGAGCCTTTGCCTCCATTTGCATCAGTATCCTTGATCAAATCTGCAAGGTAAACAGGTTTAAAACCTGATGGGGAATATTAAACTTGCAGATTGAGCCTGACTCCCCCTCCCTAGGCTTGTCTGGAGCTTGGGGCTGGAGTTTGGGCCTCTGAATTTGACTCTAGCTGCTGAGAGCAAGGACGTGGCACAGGCAAGCCAGCCCTGAGCGGCCATACTTTCATGGTCGGTTTCCATTTAAATATCTGACTGACAGGGAACATGGCACCATTAAGGCATCCCGAGGGCCCAGCACGAGAGGAGGAAATGGGCAGATAAAACCCCCCAGGGGAGAAGAGGGGGTGAGTGAAGGGCCACGCTGCCTACAAAGCCTTTAACAGCGGGATGTGCTCTTAAAACTGTATAGGCACCACTCCATTCATCCAATCCTCTTCTCTCTATCCGCACCCAAAACAACCTTGTCTCTCTGGTACAAAAGCAGGATTTATCTAGCATGACTTACAGCCCCTACCTGACTTTCTTCCTCTGCTGGCAGTAAGAGGTCATTTAGCATGTGTGAGTGTGTCTGTGTGTTCACATAAAACAGGATAAGATTCCTCCAAGCCCCCACAGTAATTCTCAAACATCAAATCCATACAGTCCTACACCTAAATGACACAAGACCACAGTTAACATGTTGCACACAAGAGCACCAGTTTTCATTCCATTCAGTAGACCAGAGGGATGGCATTTTCTCTTGGTCTTGAACTCATCTTATTTTTGTCTCATCTTTCACTTCTTTTTTCATTGACTATAAAGAATGTATGCATATCACTTGTGCAACAACAGGCACAAGCAGTTTGGTAACTTCCTGACCTTGAAACTGGCTTTCCGCTGTGTGGTGTTTTGCCAAATGTACATAGGTGGGAAGTTCAATCAACCTGCAGTGCAGTTGTTCCTATTTTGGTGAAACAAATGTCTTCGAGGATAGATGCCTCAAAATACATCTGTTTCTTGCACGTCAATCTGCTGCCACTTTAGTGATTTTGTCAACAACAGCAAATGAATACCAGAGCAAATACGTAGCAGCGACTGAAAAATGCTTAAAATGCACCATCCAGACTGTTGGGCTGTTGTCGTCATGCCTCACTGTGACTGGCAGAGCCGTTTCATATCTGGTGATGTGACTTTATTAACCACTTGATCCTCTAGTCTATATTTACCTTCATGGAGCCCTTTTGTACACTGTGCTGCTGCACCTATTGTACATGAACTAAAACACCATTGCATAGAGGCCCCATATCCACAGACCCACAACTTTTTAACTGTCTGTGGTTAAAATAGTTCAGATAGTCTTGCCTTTGTTGTTTTGAATCTCTGTCTTGGTTCAAACTGATCAAATCTTGGCTACAACAGTGGTGCTGATTATGCTGAGCTTCAGTGTGTTGGGTCAAGAACCTTAATTGTGGATACTTCCAGACCTAGAGGTTAAGTGGCTGTCACAATGGGTGAAACACAGCAGTGAGTGGCTCTGACACAAATGAGCAAAGCCAGAAAGCCAGAAGGCCGACCAGCTAGGTAAGACAGCGGCACCATGAAGACACTTATCCAGACTGAGAGAGAAAGAGAGGAAGAGGGGAAGAGATAGAGTCTGCCAGTGATACACTTTCACCCATTCACTTTCCACAATTCAGCTTTCAGACGCTGCACTCTTACCCCTCCTTCCTCTCTCCATGCCACTGTCCATACTGCCAGGCCCAATAAGGGTCAAGTCCCTGCTTTCCTCTTAAGGAGCTCATTTGCATCCCCCCGGCAAACAGCCAGTCAGGGCTTGTTCAAAGAGCCCCCTAATCCAATCAGATTGCCCAACTGTGAGGCCTTATCGCCACAGACACCAGCATCTGCAGAAACAACATCACAGGGCATCACGGAGCTGCTGGTTGCGACTGGTAGAGACAGAGAGTCAGAGGGAAGTAGGCATCACAAGGCTTCAACACGGCTCGAAGTTAGTAGGGAGTGACAGTCAGAGAGCGGGGAAGGCTTAAGCACTTCCCATGTTATAACGGCTGCCGCAGGAACGGCAGAGATACATATTGGGTGTGAAATACAAATTAGAATGGTAGAATTTCATCTTTATCTACTGTTGAGCACATAGCGAGGGAAGTGTGTGTTGTGTATGAATAGTAAACAAATACAGAGATTTAATATGGTGGGTAAATGCCAAAAAACCCATATTACAACAAACCTTTATGAGTATATTTCAAAAGCAAAACAACAATAAAAATTAAAGCTAAATAATTAGAAAAAAAGTTCAGATTAATAATTTGAAAAAGAAGGCACCTTGAAAACACACACAAAAGGCACAGTATAGAACAAATGAATGGGTATAAGAACTGTTCTATACCCTTCAGCCCCAAAGGGAGGCAGAAAAACCTTGCTTGTGTAGGTTAATGTCTAACTTTCAACACATATACACACAGAGCCATATCACCAGTACAACAGCAGCCACAGGAGTAAAAACACAGCTTGCTCATTCAGTATTACAAGCTACAGAGGTGATCTGGCTGAGGGAGTGACTTTGCATCCAGAGACACATGGGGGGACATAAAGGTACAAGGGGATGGAGAAACCAACTTGGCCGTCCTTGCACACAATCCCACAGAGACCAGAGTCTCATCCGTCTCTCCTTCTCCTGCATTTCTGCTCCCACTAATTTTTTGGTTTTTCCAACTCTCCCATTATCTCTGTCCTCCTTCTCTCCTGTTCCTTCCTCCCTCTCTACTTCTTGCAGTGTACTCTCAGACACCCAGCCCCTATTGTCTCACCCTCACGCATGCTCTCGACCCCACTGGTGTCACTATTAGCGGCATCACACTAGGATCACATGGCTGCTGAAGTGTGGAGGCTGAGTCAATGGAGCATAACACACAAAGACATCCCATCGCCACTGCTTCCTCCTACTCCCTTCTCTCAATAATTCTCTCTTCCGCCCTTTCCCATCCCTTCCTGATCATTACCTTGGAATGTAGCCAGATTGGATTTAACCAGAGAGACCGACTGTGTCTATCCTGAGCATTTTGTAGCACTTAACACAAAAAAACCCAGCAAAAACTCATGAAACTCAAAAGCAAAAAATAAATAAATGAACACAGTCTATCATTATCTATCATTTGAGCCATCATTTTAAAACAGTGGCAATATTATCATGTAACAAAACCACAGTTTGTCAGTTATGTGACCTGCTCTTTGTCCCAGTCTTGGCAGACTATTAGGCCTGGAGCAAGAAGTCAGAGAGGTGAGACAGGTGAGAGGAGGAGGCAGAGGTGGATCTATAACAGCTCTCCAAACAGCGCGCTGCTCCAGGAGAGGCAGCTATGGATTCAACCCATCCCTCTCTTTTTTCTTACCCTCTCCTTTTGTGTCCAAGTGTATAAGGCTGCATGTGTAGAGCGTGTTTGTGAGAGGCAAAGAGTGTATATGTGTGTGTCTGCAGCCTGTGCATGTGATAAGCCTCTGGTAGTAGTGGTCCTGCGAGGGACCTAAGGCCCTGTTCTCCTGATTAGTCATTTATCAGGCCTGGCAGCCAAGACCCACCATAATCACTCTTCTCTTACCCCTCCTCCTTTTTCTTTGCTGATCTCCCTCTATCCCTCCAGATCTCCCCTGTATCCACCCCTACAACAATGCCTTCCATCCCCCAACACCAAAGTCTACATGGCGGTGCATGTACATGTATAGCCAACCTCTACCTGCCGTTATCCAAGTTGACCCATTCCACTCACCTTGCCCTCTTCTCACTCCTTTCTGTCCGCTTGTCACGCACTGCTTTCATAAGACCAATCCAGTTTCCCCTCTTGTCTCACGGTGTTGTGCTTGAGCTAAAGAGCCAAGCTGCAGCTAAAGAAAAATTTCCAATTTGTCTGTAGGAATTTTGTGAGTTGGAGCTGCTTAATGCTAAAGAAAGAAAAGGGGGTACATGATGAGAGGAAAATGGGAGGGCATGTGTCTACCAGAGCAGCAGGAGGACCTCCCTATCACCCAGTGCCACACTCCCTCATCCTGCCATGTCAACAGAGAGGGATTAGGGTACCGGATGCATTGAGGAGGCCAAAATAAGCTAATGCAGTTAACCAGCAACGTCGTCTCAACCTGTCTTCCTTCGCCTGGGAGAAATTGGAAAAGCTGTCTAACCAAAGGGAAGGAATGTAATCTGGACTATGCAGACCAGAGGATACGGCCACATGAAAGACTAGCCTCCCTGCTTCCCATCCCTCTTTTCTCTTTCCTTCACCCTTCCTTACCATCATTCCTACTCGCTTTTCCTATCTCGCTTAGAAAGTGAAGGGTGTAGAAAGAGGAGGGAGGGAAATGTGGACAGAAAAATGAGTATGTGCAGAGGAGGCTGAACTGAAGACAGGGTTAAAAGACAGAAAATAAGGAAATTTTACAAAGCTGAGGATAAAAAGGGGGTGTACAGATATTGAAAAGAAAACAAAGCATGTGTGTATGTGTGTGTTATTGCAGTGCACGACAGCTGTTTGAACCCCGAGGGAGAAAACAGCTGGGGCTCCACCACAAACGCACACTTCTTAACATATCCCACTTCATTTCTCCTTAACCATCTCCATATCCCTCCTTCCCCAGCCTCATCTTTTCCTCCTGCTTCTACTCCTATCCATTTAATTTTGAATCCCCTCCTTCACTGGTCGTATATTTTTCATTTTTTTTTTTGTCTTTGTATCTATTTGTCTCCCACTACCCATTATTATTTACAAGGCTTCTTTGTCTTTGTGTAAAACTGTGTGCAAAGCCAATGAAATGCAGCAGAATGGTGTTTTTCTTTAACTGTGTCTTCATTAATGCAGGGGAAACATTTTTTTGATTACTCTTCATGAATAACATTTTGAAGCCCATCTACTCCAGGTTACAAAAAATATTTTGAGCTCTTTAATAAATCTTTATGTAAACAAAGCTGGCATTGGATTAACAGAACTTAAACAGAGGGTGTCATGCTCCAATTACGAACCAGGCTTTTAACCACACCTCTCCCCCGCTGACTGTGTCCCTTTATAGAGCAGTCTGCGTAATAGCAGCTCTCTTATAAAACACAGTGCCGTGTCACACACACATTACTCAGCCCACCGCCCCTTTAAATGATCCAAAGATGTATGAGGCCATCTGTGGGCTGCAATTAAATACCAACCCCTTTAATTCAGCTGCATGCTACATTACCGCCCTCTGTCCAAAACCCTATAGACCAGTCATAGGACTGGGTAAAGTCACATAATAAACTACGCTGCACAAACTGTCAGTATTAACATGTCATTTTGAGATTCAAAGTCTGTTTCCGTAAATCATACGAATCAGAACCTTTTCTTTTTGATATGTTTGATAGCAGTAGTAAAGAGAGGAGAGGAAATGAGGAACGTGATGGGCAATGACATGAGACAAAGGCTCTCTGTACGCAGAGCAAAGCACCAGACACTGCAAATTAATGCCTTGTCCAAAGGGGTGATCTCATATCAAACTTCCTAAAGTAACCCCTTAAGCCCTAGAGTTCTGTTTAAGTTTCTACATGAAAAAAAATCCCCAAATTTAGTGAGTAACAGCTGCAAAACTGTAAGGTCAAAATGAATGATTTGGTTCTGTGGGTATGAGAGAATTAGTAGATATCTGAAATCCCTTTACTTATTATCAGTCATTTTGAAAAACTAACTCAATCATCAAAAATTATACTTCCACCTTATCAAAATTGTAAATATAAAACCATAAATCAGTAAAGCTATGTCATTTAATCTTTTCTAACAACTGCAACTTTATCAAATCTGATGCAAAAGAGTGAAGAACAAATCCCACATCCAGTTTTGTTGCAGTAGTAGGAGGTGGTGTTTTCAGTGAATGTGCCATGGCAAATCTATGACGGCGCCAAAAGACTCTTCTGCTCATTTTCAGAAAAGGTCAGGCACGTTTAAATGACTAATCATTGCTGATGTTTCCACTACACATATGAGCATTTTACCCATCAATCAACTTTTCTTCCACTGCTTCTTCACTCCAGCCTTCCACATGCAATCAGTGAAGGAGGTTCATGAAATTAGTCTGCTGTTGAACACATGCTCTATGTTTCTTATTTCATATTACTCCTATCTGATTGCCTTTCATTGTCAGACCCATAAAAGTCTCCCTCTCCTCCTCCCGTATCTCATCTGGCTTGCTACAAATGTAAAAAGACCATTCCCAGACTATCTGGCTGTCTCTCCTTCATTTTTCTCTCTTTCTTCCTCAGTCACAATGTAT
>VUQS01031973.1:0-16614 GCA_015108495.1 Heterochromis multidens | reverse complement strand
GTATTCCTCAGCTAAATTGTCTCTCCCCACATTCCCATTCCTCGTCCATTGAGTGCACTGGCCTTGTCTCTGAGCGCTAATTGTCTCATTCTGAGGACTTAAGGATGCTAGATGAGCGCTAGATGTGTTAAAGAGACGGACTGTGAAACCAGTGTGTGAATGGCAAATTACATCCTTGGCCTTTCTATGGTTGGCAAAGGCACTTAATAAGCTCTCAATGTGTTCAACAGCTAGGTGAATAGTTCACTGGCTTCACTGTTGAATTTGAATAGCTCTGAAAGATGCTGCACGGAGTGTGCACCCGTGAATGTATGTTTGCGTGTGCGTGTGTGTGTGTGTGTGTGTGTGTGTGTGTGTAGTAAAGTGCTGTTTGTATTCTCAATGCAGTCGACCTCGCGTTCTTCTCAGTGACAGGATCGGGGCAGATCAGTGCTCACTTACAGAACAACTCACCTGAGGAAAAACTCTCCTGTCGGCACGTCGCCCTTTTCTCTTTCTGCCTTTCTCCTTCTTCGTTCTTTCTCGCTTTCTCTCTCTGACTCTTCTGTCTCTGACCCAGACAGAGATCCCCCCAAGCTACTGTACTCAGCTCTCCCTCTCCCCTTTCTTTCTCGGTTTTTCGTTCTCTAACCCTATCTGTCTCTTTTTATATCATGCTCTCTGTAAAGATACCCTGTGGGAGGGCAGTATGTAACAAACACAACTACACACTCCGACTGTACACATTGGCACGTATATGAGTGCACACGCACACACACTTACATGGATACATACGGTATATGCATCACTTGTAACACTACTTTACACTACACTTTTCACTTAGACCAGTGACAGTAATAAAAGATTCTCTCACTCTTTCCCTCTGTGTTTCTAACACAAACACACACGTATGCACACACACAGACAAGAACTCCACCAAATGCTCTATTTTCTGCCGTTGTGTGGTGATTTATGAAAGGTGTTTCTCACAGCAGGCAGATAGTGCTGTTTGGAATGCTTTATTTCATAAATCTATTCTCCATTCTCCTCTCTCTGCATCCCCTCTTTTGCCTCGTCTCTCATATTTCCTCTTTTCTCCCCTGTGCAGGACTCCCTCGGTCTTTGTTGACACATACAGTATAGTGTATGTGAGTGTATGTGTGTGTACAAGTGAGTGTATGGATAGGGAGGGGAAAGAGAGACATAAGTAGGCTTTGTCTGCAGTCGGGGTAATGATGCAGGAACAACCAAAGCCCCTGCAAAAACCCTGTTCTCCTGGGGTCTCTCTCTCTCGCTCTGGCTCTGACCTTACTCTCACTCTCTCTCTGCTTCCTGACTCCCACACACACTCATGCATCCGCACACATATGGGCATGCCTGACAGAGTCAAGTAGCGTTAAGTTGTGTAAACAAAAGTGAGACATCACTGAGATCCAACTCCCCAATGAAGCTGCAAATCTGACTAGTAAATACACACATTAATAACTTGACTTCACCTTAATCAAACACACAAATGCAAAAAAGGGGGAAACTACTGCAATGAAGTCAAGAAAACAATAAAGGGGTCATATGTGCGGGGAACAAGAAATATGTGAACACAGAGAAATGAAGTGATACGTATTAATCCTCTAAGGTCTAAGTCAACATAGGTGGTAACCCTAATCTTAACTCTACTGTAATCCTACATTTCAGAGAAAGGCAAAACTTTTTGGGAAAAAAATTGAAATTGGTGTCAGAATTATTTACCTCTTTTAATGAGTTGCTTACTTATAACTTGTGATTATATTTACCTTGTGGGAAATTGGGTTGTTGAAGCAGAAATACTGGATAAATACAAAATAAATAATGATACATCTGAGGACTCTATGCAGTCCCCCCATGAATCAACAACTTGTAGAACCACCGTTAGCAGCAATAACTGAAAGTAATCATTTTCTAAATGACCTTATCAGTCCCTCATTTGGTTGTGGAGGAATTTTGGCCCTCTCTTCTTTGCTACATTGCTTCAGGTCATTGAGGTTTGCAGGCATTTGTTTATGCACAGCTCTCTTAAGGTCCTGCCACAGCATTTCAAGCGGGTTGAGTGCGGAAGTTGACTGGACCGTTGATTCTTTTTCTTTTTTTTTGTTGTAGATTTGCTGCAGTGCTTGGGATCATTGTCCTGTTGCATGACTCAATTTCAGCAAAGTTTTAGTTGTTGGACAGATGGATTAACATTTGACTCTAGAATACTTTGGTATACAGAGGAGTTTATGGTTGGCTCAATGACTGCAAAGTGTCCAGGTCCTTTGGCTGCGAAAAGCCCAAATCATCAGCCCTCCACCACCGTGCTTGACAGTTGGTATGAGGTGTTTGTGCTGTGCTGTGCATTATGACCAAATATCTTCGCTTTAGTCTCATCTGTCAAAAGGACATTGTTCCAGAAGTCTTGTGGTTTGTTCAGATGCAACTTTGCAAACCTAAGCCATGGTGCCATGTTCTTTTTAGAGAGAAGAGGCTTTCTCCTGGCAACTCTTCCAAACAAGCCATAGTTGTTCAGTCTTTTTCTTAATGTACTGTCATGAACTTTAGGTCTGTAGATTGTGAGCTCTTGGGTTTTTTGCCAGTTCTCTAAGCACTGCATGGTCTGACCTTGGGGTGAATTTACTGGGACATCCACTCCTGGGAAAATTGTCAGCTGTCTTGAATGTTTTGCACTTGTGAATAATCTTTCTCACTGTAGAACAATGGACTTCAACTTCTGTTTTTATAGAGGTGGTCATACTTACTGATGATCAATTAATCAAGTACATTTGATTAGCAGCACCTGGCTGCTACTCATCCTCTTACTTCCTATGGAAGCAGTAGTTTTTCACAGGACTGCATAGAGTCCTGTGAAAGCTTTCTTTTTCACATCACTGTATTCATGTTAATTAAATTTTCCTACTTCTTGAACAGACAAATTTAGTAAGTTTTTGCTAATTTCAGCTCTGTTGTATGTTTCAGAAAATCTACTAAATACACAGAGACAAAGTAGTCACTGGACTAAATGGCAAAAAAAAAAATGCAACATCATAGACAGTGTAAAGAGCAGTGAATCCAAGACATGTTATTATGTGTTATACTTCTTTGTGTAAATCCACGTAACTAATTTTGATGTCTTTTTAATAATGAGCCCTTAGTGTATCCCGTAAAATGACCCAACTATCAAGATAGTAATGTGCCACTTAATTAATGGGCAAGTTGTCTGTATTAGTGAATTTAAGACAGTTAAGACTACAATGTGTGCATGTGTATGTGAGCACAGGGTTATGAATGCCTGTGGGTCATCAGACAGCGGCAATGGTAAACATTGTGGGAAACACTACTTAAAAGCAGCACTCTACCTCTGCTGCAGCACAAATGTGTGAGAAGAAGAAGAAAGAGGAGGAGGAGAGGAAAAAGAGAGAGAACGAGATGAGGGCCACAGAGTAGATAAGGCAGTCTTGTTCCTTATTTATGTCTTATTATAGCTACAGCGGGGCCAGGCCACAGACACAGTCACCGGGGACACAATGATGAACTACTCGACAAGACAGCCTGCTCACTCCTGGGAAGACACACTCCCTCTATTCCCCACTCCTCCACTCCTTTGCTTTCTTCTTTAACACTTCCTTCTCCTTCCCTCTCCTTCTCCTGCTTGTTTTTAACCCTTCTCCTGTGTTGCTTTCAACAACCCCATTCTGTCTCTGTCCCCACCCCCTGTCCACAACCCTTTCAACTGTATCCTGAATTCTCTCAACGAGTCTTCTGCTTTCCCATCATCCTTTTCCTGGAGCACACGGCGCACAGAGGCTTGCACAGTAGTGTAAACAGGGAGTAACCCAAAGGTGCTGCAGTCGAGTGGAACAGCAGGCAGGTGAAATAATTAAGACATCCCCTTTCTCCCTCATGCACGCACAGAGTACCTCTTTCCTGCTACGCTTCCTCTGTTGTTTCTAATCGTCTCTCCCTCTCTTTCTCTCTCTCGTGGGGTGACCTGCAGAGGTGGATGTGACTGAGCTCATTACCTGCCTTAATGAGAAGACAGCACCACAGAGACAGCAGCTGCAACTTACCTGAACACTGCAGACACACATTCACAGGAGAATGCATGTTAATACCTGCTACTAACTACTGACACAAGCAAATACACTTGATAATGCCTCAGAGAGACAAAGACTCAAAGTGAGAGTTAGAGAGATGAAGATGGGAAATGTGTATAGTCTCCAAGGCTTGCTGTTGATAATGCCTGACTCTCTGCTGTATCTTAGCTGTTGTTTCATAGAATTACCCTTGTACTAACATGCTCTTCCTGTGAGTAAAGCTTTTTTTTGCCTGGTTCAGGAAAATTAATGTCTATGAGCGCAATACAATCCATCATAGGCTGAAAGCAGAGGTCATTCAGGAAATGATAGCAGGCAAGATAGGCTTCTCCTTCATGTACACACACATACACACAGTTGAAGAAAAAGAGTGTGTGTAAGGAGGAGAAAGAAGCACGGGGGGCATAGGATCCTTGAATGGCTAAACCTTTTTCCCATTTTACTCTTTGACTTTGCTAAGTTACAGAAAGTAAGAAAGGTGTGTACTCAAGAATGAGGATTCTGGGTATTGTTTAAATGTTTTTGCTAGTGTCATTACAGCACTGGTATTTTGGTACCAACACAAAACAGCCCTTGTTTGATGTGTCAACCTGTAAAAGCACCTGTCTACACCTCACCCAGATGCATGTCATCTCTTCAGAAAAGTTTGCTTCAATCACACTGGTTTCCCGAAGCAAAGCATCTCCAGTAATATACCATTAATTGCTCCACATTGCAATACCGGTAGCATTACTCGAGTTCCAAAAGCCAGTTCCACATGGGATCTGCTCCCCAGATTTGTTAAGCTTCATGGCCAGTGAATTGCTTGCTAAACCTTTTATTCATGCTGTCTGTTAAGTCTTTTCTGCTTCCCTCACTGGTGCTATAAACCAAAAAAAAAGACAGTTATGGTTTGTTACTGCTTCAAGCAAATCAAAACAGTAAAAAGGCATGTTCACTCTCGGCCAAACAACTACTTAAAAAGATTTGAAACTGGATGCTATCAAAGCCCATTAATGACCACATGGGAGAAATGTTCTGACGAGTGAGCCCTGTTTTATATGTTAGGGTGCAAATGCACATGCATGAGCACACAAGTGACAAGTGAGAAAATAGTAAACATGTCAATATTTAACAAATTTCAAATAATCAGCTTTTCAAATGTTTTATTAGGAAGGAAATCCTTGTAACATATTCATCAGGCCTGAGTACTTTTTTGTGAGTAACAGAATGTTTGATAAGCAAACTCCACACAGGACTTTAAATATGAAGGTGAAGATATTGGTTTGACACCCAACCATACATGTGACATTATTTTTGAATGTGTGCATCTTATTATAATGATCGTAGCATCTCCTCCTTAACGGGTGGGACAATCTGAACAAAACTTTGCACAAACAGCATCTCGCGCACACAGCGATTAATAACATCTATATGTTTTTGAAAAGATTTATTATAAATCCCAATTCTTTTGCTTTTCATATCTGTTATGTTCATTTCGTCATCCCCCTGCAAATGCGATGTTGTGTTCTCCGTTTGCATTTCTTTCATGTGTCAAGTTCAAAATTTGTATCCACAACAAAATTTTATTCGAGTCACCACTAAATACAAAATTAAGACTTTGAAAAAGCGCAGCAGGCTAGTAATTGTAATAACTGAAGTCATAAAGTCCCAAAGTTGTGTTTTCTTACAGAGAATCCAGAGGTCAAGGTCGCATATGTTCACACACACACACACACACACACAATACCAGCACTACGTCCTTTTCATTCTTCCTCACTTGTGAAGTTGTTTACAGATTAATCACATGCATTAATTATTGACAGTAACTTCAATGTGATAAGCAAACATCCGTCACCCTCACCCTGTTTTAAATCATTTATACCTTCCCCACACAGATAATCATATGGCTATTGATTACGATACTTACAGCACAAGGGCATATTGATAGCATATACGTGCGCACAGCCTTACATTCAAGATGAGCTCGAGGATCAAGAAAGGAAGGAACTGAAATCCATGTAAAGATGACAAACATCTGAGCATCTAGGAAGCACATAAATACCCGTGTGTGTTTCTCAAAGGGAAACAAAAGCAGAAGTGAGACAATGGCATGGTAAAATGTACATGTTGACATAAAAAGATAAAGAGACGAAGACAGCTTAGGCTTGTCCTAAAAATCGACAGATGAAGGCCTCAGTCTCTTTTTCGCTCTCTCTTACCCTCTGTCCCTCACTCACTTTCAGAGATGGAGAGAGGGGGCTTTATCTCTCTGACAGAGTGAAGGATGTGTGGTCAGGTTCTACTCTGATGCTCTTGTCCTTTTAGTAAATCAGCCTTCACTTTTGTCACCTGGCCAACCCACGGTCACACATGACAGATGTCACCCTTACATGATGTCAAAACCCCAACCCCCACCACCCATACCCGCAGACACAAATCCCAGATTCAGATCAGACCCTTACTTAAGCCAATGACATGATGGCAGTCAAACTCAAGTGACCAACTGAAGAAACCACAGAGCAAATGAACAACAGCTGTGCTTAAAAGAAGAGAGAAGAGTAGCTGATAATTTATACTTCTCAATTTGCAGGAGTGAAAAATGTCTTCCTGTGTTTGTTAATACAGCAACATAAGCTATTAATAAAAACACCACCTGGATGATCAACTCTACTCCCAGTATTCCTGCTGATATCAGTGTAAAAACAAAGCGAGCACCAGAAACATTTTTATCTTAAAAAATAAAAAAAATAAAAATAAACTTCAAACATTAACAAATAAAATACAACCATTTTGGGATTATTTCAAGCTTTAAGCCAGGATAACAATACCTCAGCAAGTGTTCCCCCAGACATCAGTAATCTATCCATGCTGCAGATAATCACAAATGTGGGAGGAGGCAGAGGGATCAATACAAAACCTCCCACAAGATCTACAGCCTTCTGATCGATTTCTCACTCTGATCAACCTCTCTGAGATCAACCGCACTTCCTGTTTTGATGGTAGTGCAGTTTGAAGAGAGGTAAGGTGAGGAAGGAGTAATAATAGCTTCCTCTCGCTGCTTTATGAGATCATCTGTCATTACACCATCACAAGTGCACCCAGTGAATCCTGCTCTTCCTCTTTGGAATATTACTGTCAATATATAAAATATAGATTAACTTAAAAAATTTGATCAGTTAAGAATATTTTAGGGTTAATGAGTATGTGTACACATAAGACTGGTTCCAAACTTGTATGTGTTCTAAGTGGTAGAATTTCCATTTATGTTAGTCAATATCCATACTTTCAGTAAACTGATTTTAACCAACGATGCACACCTCACTTACTTTATATATTTTGATATTTTGTTGCCATTATCTTTCCCTGTCTTAATTTAGACTTCAAATGCATTTTTTTTTTTTTTTTACATGATGTGTTTTAAAGTGAATATGAAAATGTATCTGTGTGTTTCTAATGTGAGAGGTAAACATGTGCAAGCTGACTAAATATCCTTAAAGGGATAATAAAATGCATAATTTTATGATAATTATGCTCATTATTAGAGTTAAAGTGCTTAAGTATTTAGCTGTGCATGGATATGTGGTAAATTTAACCAGATGAACAAAAACTTGGCTGAAGGAAAAAGTGTAAAAGCACTAAAAAGCTAGTGCAAGATAAAGCCAAGCAACTCCAATTTTTATAAAATTATAATGGACTTAAAATCAATAAATCGTGACCAAACAAATTAGCTATATGCAGTTTGCAATCCATGATTTGCACTAAATTCCACGTAAACCTGTAGTATAAATTTAAATTGAAACAAGTGAAAGATATTAAATAAAAGGTCATTACTGTGCCTATTTTAAAAATAGCAACCGGTACACTGCCCCTTACAACAGGGTGAAACCAGTTACCAATCTTACTCTTCTCATATGCATCATCCAGGACACAGTTTTATATACATCCCAACCATTTCCCCCTCCTCTTCCCCTGGGCTCTCCTCTGTGATTGGAATGAAAGGTAATGGTCCTGAAAGAGGAAGAAAGGAGACTTTCCTCCACCCTTATCTCTTAACACCGACAGTCAGTGGAGCAAACTCACACACAAGCAGTCACAGAGGCAACCTTATGTATGCACACACACATACACAAACCATGTATCTACTGCAGGATGATGGTAGAAATAACATTGGTTTAATCGTGAAGCACATCAAAGGCAAAATACATCTTGCATGAGGCATCTCAGAGGATGAAAGAATATAGTAATAGTAACAGTTTTGTCTCTTTGAGAGAATATACATAAAAAAAAAAATCCGGAAAGATGTAATGCTAAACAGATACAAAGTAATTTAATAGGGATTTTAAAATATTCATAAATATTGAATTAATCATTTATAATAGATCTTAAATTAACTGTCGTCCTTGAAGTATTAGATGTGAGGAGAGAAGCAAGAGAGAGAGTATGCGATACAGAAAGAGAACGATAAAGAATGAGCCCTCTAGACATTTTTCCTTCCCTGTGCTAACATCTCCTCAGTCTGATGAATGAATATTCATGTTTGATCCAGACACTGTTGCTCAACAAAGGCAGGGAAAACCCTGAAACAGATATCACTCTACTTTTGATGTAGCAACCCACTCAGAGTGGCTTCCTACTGATGAGTGGAGATCAGGCTAATAATTACCCAACATCTGTGTGTAGTGTGTATATGATGATGGTGGATAGTACGATATCAGTAATGATAAACAGAGGTATATCTGAAAAACCCATTATGCTGTATGCCTTCTGGTGTTCCACTGTTTTTGTGTGTGGGAATCAATGTGGGGACAGTCTGCAGAGTTAAGGACAGTGTAGGCTCCTCTGATCACATCCTTACTGCTGTTTCCCGCTGACGCAGCATCCTGATACTGGAATCTAGCTGGTGACCTGAAACTATTCACTTACTTCCCCTGAAATCCCCCTGCATTAGGGGAACGTGTGTGTAAGTGTGTGTTTGTGTGTGTGAGAATAAGGGCTGAGTTGGCGTTCTGTGAGTCTCTCAGAGATAGCAGTGTCTTACAGTAGATTACAGTGGATCCAATCCATACGCCAACTAGGCTCAACTGGACCAGCTCTCTATTCCAGTCTATCCCACAGCATAAGAAGGATAATAATGCAGAAAACACACACAGGCACCCACCACAAATACAGACACACATCCTCCAAAATAAGGGTGACAATATAGGGTGAACTCACTAACAACTAGTGTTGGAGCAATGCTGTGGCAGTGTGAAGCAGCAGATGAATATTAGATCAGTTGTCAGTGTTGTGGCTGTCAGTCTAAATGTGTACTGCATTCATCACCGCTACGTGGAGTTAGAATCCTTCATCTCACACGCATAAAGATGTCGCACACCCCTCACACTACAAAGACATGAATTACATTCCTACAGGAGGATGTTCAATGTGCAATAATAATAATATACAGATCAATACGTTTGGTCAAACATACACTATTAGGGTCATTAAAGTGCATATAAGTTAGAGAAAAAAAGTTCTGATTTGGTTTGTCAGTTATCTTATTAGTGTATGGACTCAGATTTCTTATTATTCATTTTTATTTGCATCAGGCATTCCATTAGTATATAGATAAAACATGCCTAGTATGTTTACATACAAAATCAATTTATTGCTTTTTTTTTGTCTATTTTTTTTAAGCTTTCTTGCTCAGTTCCCTGTTACTGCTTTTTTTTCTCCCCTCAGCTACACCACCTTGTGTGTCATACCTCTATACTGACAAGAACAAGTAGGGAAAAGCAGCTTTCAAGATTTTAGGTCATTTCTACCACTCGTTACAGTGAGGAAATGCTCTATAATGTTTTTTTTTTTTGGAGGAGAAACTTTGATGTCTTATTCCTTGATAAATGTGAAGCATGTGCTGGCCATGACAGGATAGGAAGAAGAAGAGCTCAGGTTTGGTTTAGATATACTTTCAGTTCATCTGAGAGCAAAAAAAAAAAAAAAAGAGTGAGGAAAGAGGGGTGAGGGCAAAGGGGTTAATAAGACAGTGGGAATAATACAAGGGTTGGCAGCTCGGTGTGTCACTGCCTTCTAGCCCTCTGAAAGAGCAGGACGGACACACACATACACACACACAGCAGGAGAGAAGGACACAGACTGCTCAGTATGCAGCCCTGACATTGTCCACATCTGATACGGGACATTAGCCCCTAACTCCCTCCATACACCACTGCCCTTCACTTTATATTACTTTATGTTAATAGAAAAATATTACATACAACATCATTTGTCTTTGTTACCACGGCACCCCACAACTGATTTAAATGCATGTGTTTACCTCTACAGACAGGTGAAGACAGGGGGAAGGGTGGGTGACTGACTGTGAGTGTGTGTGTGTGTGTGTGTGTGTGTGTGTGTGTGTGTGTGTGTGTGTGTCTCAACGCGTGAGGTAATGTGTGTGTGTTTGTAGCAGGGGAGGGTATAAATGCACGCATCTCGTTCAGATTTATCGATCTCACCCCCTCTCACGAGGGCCAAGCTGTAACCTATATATAGGTATAGACAAGTGTGTTGCTGTAAAGATGGGTGTTGAGAGCAGGACCCTGACATCAACCTGCCATCACCCACAATTCTGGTTCTGTACTGACCTCTGGTTCAACTCTGAAGCAAAGAAAGCTGCAAAAATAATTAACATTTCAAAGACTCACATCATACACCTTTACCTGTGAATCTAGATAGGATATTTTTAATAGCTTATTTTAGATGCTTTTGCATGTACATTACCATTCTGCACACAAAAGGAACTGTAAATGCCCAATCAGTGAAGGATTTTTCCCTGTTTTTAGCCAGGGTTAGAAGGCACCATGAAAAGTTGTACAACTCTGCCCATAAAAAGGAAAATAATGCCTAATTTAAATTAGCCCACTATCACCTTTAATTTCACATCTTTATGCACTGCTTCCAGAGCTCCTGCCACAGAGTCGCGTTGTGATCACTTGCAGGACAGCATTTGCAATTTCACCATAGACCTTAAAACTGCACAGAGAATACACAGAGGTCAGGAGCACAGTCATGAACACGCTTGTCCTTTTGTGCACTGTAAATTCATTCCTCACACAAACACAACAGTTATCCATTAACCACCCTACTTGCCAGCATGGCCTCCACATGCTCTGGGATGAGATGGACAGCAGAAGGAAGGAAAAACAGCCAACAAGTGCTCAGCATATTGTGAGAACAGATAACATGATGGGGATTAGACATCTGACAGACAGGTCGATGTCAGAGTGTCTCACAGCACAACATCTCACCCCTGATGTCCTCTCTGACCTGACGGGCTGACCTTGATGATGCTTAGAGGTCACCTAAACCTGCCTGTCTGGGATTTGTGTGTGTGTGTGTGTGTGTGTGTGTGTGTGTGTGTGTGTGGACTGTTTGTCATCACCACATTCTCTGTGGGCTATCATCAGTGTTCCCATTAATCCATAAGTCAATGGATCAATGTTGGGTTGAAACTGAGGCTGAAAGCTCTCAGCTATATCGACCTGTCATTTAAAACCCCAATGATCACTTGGACTTTAATGTAAATGCCACCTTAACATCAGTCAAACTAACAATTTACATATATGGTGTCTATCCACATACATTAAAGGAGGAGGATCTTTTGCCACAGACGGAGATGAAGGTTATTATTATTTTGACCTTTGTTTTAGTGGTTGCTCGGCTTACAGGTGCAAGGACTTGGACTTTATATGAGAGCTATATCCATACCATACAGTACGGTGAAGCTATGGCTCTTGCACGTGGGTACATTGTCATGCATGTAAATGGCATGGTATCAACAGAATGCAAGGGCCTTCTACTATAAACAATCCTGCACTTTGTCATCTCTGGGATGTCAAAGCTCATTCGTTACACTGTTAAAAGACCCCCATAACTCTAACACCCAATGCTGCAGCACACTAATATGTACATGAGTATGTGCATGTGTGTGCTATGCATGTATGCTCTGTGTGTGTTATACTATATATTGCTCAATCCCTTTAGTGCTGATTATGAAGGTGTAGATTGATAGTTGGTCTTGGCATGGTGTTTAATCATATTGGCATTCCAAAGCAAAGAAAAATGGAGTGTTTTGAATTAGCACAGTGACTTTATGTAGGGTCATTCATTAACAGCAGTTCGGGAAATGAAAAAAAGGCACAAGGAATTGGTAAGTGTTTGAGAATATCCCATCCCTGATCCTACCATTGGATTCTAACCAAGGAAATATAACCAAGTAGACAATATGAGTTTTTTCAAAGGTGGTACAGTATTATTGGGACCTTTCATAGCCTGCTGGGCATGTCCTCACTAATACAGGCTTCTGCAACTGCTTGCTACTCACATGGACACAGAAGGAATTCATGTCTCCCACACTGCTACACACAAATAATAAATGAAACAGGAAGAAGGCAGAGAGGACGAGATAGTGGGAGAAGAGTATAAGAGCTTATACTCATTACAATCAATTAGGGTCAAGTTGAGAGCAAAGTCAGGTGGTGAGAGGGGGGAAGAACGAGCCAGAGGAAGGACAAGGGTAGCGGGTGGCATCATGGCAAATATGGAAAGAGGGCCAATTAAATCAAAAGCAAGGGGAAATATGAATAATTTAGTTGCTAAACATACATGGAGAGACACATACAGTATCTACGTAAAGCAAAAATGCTTTACATATAGTGTCAAGCTCAGTGTAATCCTATTTGAGCTAGTTATTATCTTAGACATTAACTCAAGATAATAACTAAACAATAACAAAGAAGTAGCCCACATGAAACCACCTTTAAGCATCTCATATGAACACCGTCAACTCTGCATCCTTTTTACCACACGCCTGGAGTTCGACTATTGTTGAATATATAAGAATTTCATAACAAAGATAGGAATCATTTTATTACATTAAGGAGAAGAGAGAGGAATTTGTTCTCAAATAATAATCCTTGAAGTTGTATCATCATCTTCAGCCGCTGAGCTAGATTTCCAATTACCTGGATTAAATTACTTGGATGAGAGTTTAAGATGGAGTTCCTCTAATGGCTGCTAGATTCAAAACAAAACTTCAATTAGCAAGCTTTTTACCGTCTCACAAATTTTCTCTACTAAAAGTAAGCAGGGTTTCCTTCAGAAGATTGATCGGTCTGTCTACTTCACACAGAGGTTTTCTTTTTACTGAGTATTCTGGCAACTGCTCTGAACTACCATGGATCCTGACACATTATATCAGCTACCTGAGTTCCTCAATAAGTTTGTGGACTCTGCTGTATGCAGGTTTTCCATGAAATAGTAATAAACCTAGCATTGCATTTGATAAAAATATATTTTTTCTGATGCTAGTGGAGGCAGTGTATTGTATCTCGCAGGCACACTAACTTGAATAGGCTGACGACACATGGAACATATCAATTTCCACTAATAGGGTCAGTTTTTACAAAGAAAAGCATGATGGTACACGTAGCATCAGTCTGCTATAATAGAGGCATTTTATTATTCAAACATAGCAAAAATTTTCAGCAAATCACAGACAAATTTGTTTGATCTTTTTACCAATAAGAGATGAGTTGGTGCAATAAAATGCTATTATGTATATGTTTCCCCAGTTTGAGAAAACACACTCATCTGTCTATCTGTAAATGTGGCTAATATCTCTCATTATCAACTTTGTTAATGACTAAGGCGAAGTTGACACATTCAGATGTCATTACAACAATACAAAAAACTGCATGCCTGAAAGACTCAGCTGTGGTGTTTGCTGCCAGTTGTTTGGAGTTGAGTTGGCTAAGAGCACTACTCAAGTATATCTGCTATCCCCTTTAATAAAGGTGGGTTATTCACAAGAAAGAAAATTAATGATCAAGATAGGAGCATGAGGTAGTATTGGTTAGGCTAAGAAAATGTGTTCCAGTAATGCAACATTGTAGATTTATTAAGACCACTTTGCCCCCTTAAATGGTCACTTCTTAATGGCTGCCTCCAGTTTTTAACACAGGCTTTGTGTTTAAAACTTCTTAAGGCCCCAATCCAGCTGATACTACCTGATGATATCAAGGATATTTTCTCTGACTTTAGAAAGATCAATCAAGAGGCATAGAAGACACTGAACGACTGCTTTCTCAGGGTCAGCAGTACTCCTTCAGATTAATAGCTGAACTGCAATCAGTGGAGTGACTCTAAACAAATGATAATCGTGGCTAGTTTTAAAATCTTGGCTTCCTTCTGGTACTGGCATTAAAGAAGTTCTGTCTATGATTTTGTACTATCTGTAAGTCCAACTCGGATATGATCTGAACTTTCAGCACCAAATTTCACAGAATAATTGTTGAATAGTCAGAATGTTAAAGAAAAAAAATCACAAGGTGCAGCCAAAAACACAGCTCGAAAAGCTGTTAGAGCAATAACCTCAAGAGTGAAAACCCAGTGACTTAAAGAAAACAGGACACGTAACCCCTAAATAAATAAGCACTCACCCACATGCACCTCTTTCCCTCTCCCACGCTTACTCACACACACTGACAAACACACCCACACAGAGTGCAGGACTATGTGTGTTTGAGTCATCTAAGTGAGATAATCCAGTTTTCCGGATGAATTCGCCTTTGTGTCCCCAGGGCAGAGATTAAGATAAAGATATTAAACAAACAAGAAGCCCTACTCTCCTCTTCCCCCAGCTGCCCATTTCTCCCTCCGTATCAGCCTCTGGCCCTCCTACATCATATCCTCCCCTTGTGGCCAGGCTTGTTGCTTCACTTTTCCACTACACTGAGGCTCAGTGAGGCCAGTATGTCTGACACTATTTGTTCCAGAGCAGTGCAGGTCCATACCAGTAAATCGGTTAGGTGGGGTAATGCACAGGGAGAGAGGTCCTGCTTCCTTCATTTGCTCTGCTTTTGAAACAGCGCTGACTTCATATTGGAAGAATTTAAAAAAACATGTTAAAGACATTCTCAACAGCACAACAGCTATGATTGTGAGAGGGAAAGGGACAGACTAGCTGTCTCTGTCTGCTGTCTTAAATGCTATGTGGCCCCATCCAGACAATACTAAGAAGCAGACCTTTTGAGCGCTGTGAATAACCAGAAACTGAGAAAGACATTAACTGAGTACAGACTGAGTGGCTGCAGCTCACCCATTTATATAAGTCATCACTGAAAATGGAAACAACTGCTAATATAACCTCTAACTGTTACACAAACTACTGCCTGCATTGCAACAGTGGCAAAAGGTACATTTAAAAGTTTAAAAACAAAATGTTCCTTTTATGGTTCTCAGTTTTCCCAAAACATTTAATCAGTAAATCAGAGCTTATCATT
Organism: Heterochromis multidens; assembly: GCA_015108495.1. Classification (NCBI taxonomy): domain Eukaryota; kingdom Metazoa; phylum Chordata; class Actinopteri; order Cichliformes; family Cichlidae; genus Heterochromis; species Heterochromis multidens. Next base: position 1,226 of record VUQS01031973.1, on the reverse strand, counting down.
GTTATTCAGTTTTGTCTTCAATTATAGTATACCACGATAAATCACATTTAACGAGGAGACTGGGATGCAAAATCCACAAAACTTTAAATAAAAATCATGCAAAAAAAGTACATCAAGAAAAGCCACTGTTTCTAGTATGTCTCACACACGTGACATAATGCAATAACCTTTTGTTGTGTCCTATTTCCTATAAGCATTACTGAATTAAGGATTTTCTTCTGGAGTTTCTGTAGTAATTAAAGGTTTCTTTTTCTTTTTTCTTTATAACTATACCCTAAATAGAGTGCTGTGTCTAAACAGAGGTGTGAGCCACCCCTCATTCCTTTAGATTTTGCTTCCAAAGAGCCAGACTTTCTTGTAATTTTTAAAGCGGTCTTGAGGAATAGTTCTCCAGCTCTCTGAAGGTCTTTTGAAGTTTTTCTTTGGACATTGGCTGCTTTTTCACTCATTTTTTTTTTCTTTGTTTGTTAAGCCACTTAACACTGACCTATGACTCATTCAAGCATAAAAAAAGGCGCCTAACTCAAGGGACAAAAGAAAAAGTGGAAGGCTTTTTAACAGCAAAGACCTGAAGCAGGACCTGAGTGATGCACCTGGCCCTCCAGTTGATCCATCTACTGTTCACTGAAGTCTCATCAGAAATGGTCTGAATGGAAGGGTGGCTGTCAAGAAGCCATTATTAAGGAAGAGAAACAGGGAGAAAAGTCTGGGGTATGCCAAATTACACAAGAACTGGACTGAAAAACTGTGGCAACAGGTCTGACAGAGTGATGAATCCAGATTTGACATTTTTGGTTCAAGTCATCAAATGTGTATGGAGGAGGTCAAGAGAAAGGTACAGTGAGTGTCTACAGCCATAGCAATGGAACTGCATTTCAGCCAGTGGTGTTCTGGATCTGGTCAAAATTGATGGAATTATGAATGCAGAAAAGTACAATCAGATTTTGATCCACCACGCAATACCATCTGGAAAGCATCTGATTGGCAACAGCATCATTTCTCAGCATGACAATGAAACACACTGCCAATGCAGTAAAAGCATACCTGAATAGAAAAACACACAACGGAGCAGAATCAGTCATGGACTGGCCTCCCCAGAGACCGGACCTTAACCTTTTGAAGCAGTGTGGGATCATCTTGACAGAGAATGGAACAGAAGGCAGCCAACATCCAAAGAAGAGCTTTGAATGTACTTCAAGAAGCCTGGAGAAATATTCCTGAAGACT
>VUQS01031972.1:0-10098 GCA_015108495.1 Heterochromis multidens | reverse complement strand
TTTGGCCCATTCCTCCATGCAGATCTCCTCTAGAGCAGTGATGTTTTGGGGCTGTCGCTGGGCAACACGGACTTTCAACTCCCTCCAAAGATTTTCTATGGGGTTGAGATCTGGAGACTGGCTAGGCCACTCCAGGACCTTGAAATGCTTCTTATGAAGCCACTCCTTCGTTACCCATACTTATTTTCCACCATAATTTGCAAATAAATTCTTTAAAAATCAGACAATGTGATTTTCTGGATTTTATTTTTCTCATTTTGTCTCTCATAGTTGAGGTATACCTATGATGAAAATTACAGGCCTCTCTCATCTTTTTAAGTGGGAGAACTTGCACAATTGGTGGCTGACTAAATACTTATTTGCCCCACTGTATATAGTCCTCCTTTTAATTTGTCCTTTTTTACTTCTTTTAGACTTTTTTGTAATCAACTTAGTGTCAATTGCTTTTTAATGTGCTTAATGAATATAAAGATGACTCAATTTTACTTGGCTTGACATAAATAAATAAAAAAATAAATAAATAGGATCTGATAAAAACCCAGCATCTAAAGTGGATGACCAATGGCTGAATTAATCGTGGGACAAACTTAGGTCAGATGTGATTTGAAGTGGGTGAAGTTCAACACCTAAAGTATAATCTGCTTTTACGATGTAACTAGGCTACAAGCAATGATTCCATGACAACCAACCATGGCCCTGAGGACAGAGCAGACCGCTGGGCTCATGTTATCACCCATGGGTGGCCATTATCTAGGTGTATCTAGCCTGCAACTTGTCCAACATAACAGGAAGGGAAATGATGCAAAACAGTGAAACAGCTGCGGGAGGCCCACAGTATGGACAAAGGATGATTTTTACAGGTATGCACAGAATATGCTTTTATTAGTTTCTTCAATTCACTACAGTTCTGGGGGATCAAATTAGTTCATGAGGTTATAATTAGAGTTGATGCAATGTCTCTACTGCTATATCTACCATACTTTGTGAGTTTTTTTAATCAGTGTTAGAATTAATAGGAAAATATTTCAGTTTTTGGTGCCAGATAGCTGTAACCCGGTTTCCTGTAACTGTACTTTAAACTGCACAGCATGGTGCATCAATTATTAAATATTCAAGGAAAAGGTGCATGTCCAAGCAAATATAACTGTAACTGGACACATGATGGCACTGTAGCCTGGACCAACCAAACTGCCTATTTGTGCCTGTCTGTGTATGTGTGACTGTGCAAATTTACAGTGTGTCCATATCAATGTCCAGAATGAGTTCTTACACTGCAATATGCACATAGCCTAGTTCTTTTTTTCTTTTTTAAGTATCACTTTTTTTCATTATGTAACAGGCAGCAGTTGAATATTTTTAATGGATTGACAATACATATCTCTGTTATGTAACTCTAACAAAAAGAGGAACTACAGAGAAAGCCCTGTCCTTTGTTAAAATACCCTTTAAAAAAAAGAATCTGTAATAAAACACCTCAAGTTAAATGTAGACTAGATTTTCTGGTACTTTAAATGTGTCTGTAGAATTTAAGTTTTAAATAGAAGATTTGGGTTTGTTTGGATTTTTATTTTTTATTTTTTTACTTTATCCACTGATCAGGTCCAGATGGAATTGGAGACTACAGGCCAAGATCTAATTACTTCACCCAGTATATAGGTGTGGGTGCCACATCACCTGAGGCCACAGGTGATCTCAGTTACCTGTGCCGAGCTCCACCAGATGCCCATCCACCCATGCCTAGGCAGAGCTATGTGGGGGAGGTGGGCTGGGGATGGCAATATAACCAGCTGTTAAACAGTGGGACGCTGCTCAGCAATATGCAAATTAAGGTACAACTAAAATCTACCATATGCGGCTTATGCAAATGAATAAGCAGAAGCAACATCTTCAGTTAGTGTGCCACAAAGTCACATTAAGCTTAACTTTGAGAAACTCTGACGGACGGATGATCTATCATCCTTGTGACATCATAAATATTTATTGCTGGATTAAAAAAAAAAAAGCCCCATATTTTTAACCATAAATGGATATTTTTCATATATCCTTCTTTTCAGATTAAACGTGTTGTAATGTAACACACTTTTGTAAATTGAATCATAAACATGTTCAAAAAACATTTAAGTTAATCTTTATTTCTTTTTAACAGAAAACAGACATACGGGCAGCATTGGAGGACAGAGTCACTCAAACGTTTCAGAGCACAAAGTAAGACTGAATGCCTTTTGTTTCCTATGCTCAGAGGGATATTGCACATGGGTACTTTGTCATTTGGATAAGTGAGAACATCCCAGGTTTGCACCGTGTTGAGCGATTGCATTGTAAGCTATCTACTTCCCCATTCATAATGCAACACTTCCACTTTTTCAGGCACACACAGCTCTCCAAGCTCCCTGTATAAGAAATAGGCCAGACGTAGGCAGACACAAAGCTGACATAAAAACAACCAAGAGGCTTATATTTTACTTCAGCATTTTTAGAAATAGTGCCATGTCAACAATCAGATATATTTATTAATTGGCTAAAAATTAGGTAGGAGGAAATGGGTCCACACTTTCCTTTTTTGGTACTATAGATAAACAACTCTTTAAGAGCCAAAACAGTAAACAGGATGCTGTAGATCTGCTACAACAGTCAAAAGTAGGGTGACCAGATCCCAGCAAGCTAAATGTGGTGCAAGGAGTCTGTTTGTGTGGGAAACTTTACTAATACTGAGGGGTAGACTGAAATTTGATTTAATGTAAAAATATGCACATCCAATAGACTTTGCAGGTTACAGATTTGACATTAAGCAAAGTACATAAATTAAGGATAAAGAAATTTTGTAGCTATCCTCTTATGCAATAGTCCTCTTGCCACACCTGACAGTTCTAATGATTTTGACCTATGACACATTAATGACACATTACACCACACCATATTTTACATTGTGCTACTTCTAAATTAAAAAGTAACTTTAGGGGGGAAAAGAGAGCGAGAGAAAGGAAAAACTCTGACATTAGTGACTATAAAAAACAAGAATTGGGTGCACAAGTTTGAAATTATTTTCGACTTCTTCTAATTCACACAGGGTCAAAAGTATGTGTACAGGGTCAAATGTCTACATACGGACTCAAATATATACATACACCCCCACTAATATTTGGTTCAATGTCCTTTAGCAAGTTGCACCTCGACCAGATGCTTTTGGTAGCCCTCAACAATTTTCTGTCATAATTCTGGCTGGATATTTGACCACTCTTCTTGGTAGAATTGCTAGAGTAAATTTAATTGGTTTCATGGCACATAAGCATAGTCCACAAATTTTCAATAGGGTTGAGGTTGGGGTTTTGGGAAGGCTATTCCAGAAGCTTAATGTTAGCCTGCTTTATCCATTCTAAAACCAATTTCGATGTGTGTTTGGGATCATTGTCCATTTGGAACACCCAATTGTGTCCAAGTTTCAACCGTCTAGCAGTTGAGCTGAGATAAAGTTGAAGAATTTGGAGGTAGTCCTCCTTCTTCATTATTCTAACCACTTTGTGCAATGTACCAGTACTACTGGCAGCAAAACAGCTCCAAAGCATGATGCTACTACCACCGTGCTTGACATTTGGTACAGTGTCCTTAGGTTAGTAAGCGTCACTTATACTCCTCCAAACACTGTGGCCAAATAGCTCAATATTTGTCTCGTCTGACCATAAAACTTTTCTCCAGAAGACGTTTGGCTTGTCCATGCGGGCAACTGCAAATGAAGGTGTTGAATTTGGAGCAGGGGCTTCTTTTTTGGTCTGCACCCTTTCAGTCCATGGTGATGTAAAACTCACTGTGGACAGGGACACTGGTGTTCCAGCAGGTTCCAGTTCATGGCAGACTTGAGCCTTGGTGGTTCCTGGGTTGTGAGGGTGATAGTTTGGGTCTTCTTCCGTACCTTGGCAAAGTGGTGACACATCTGAATAAATTGTACTTGCGTACAATTGTTTAAACGGATGACCCTGGAATCTGCAGTTGTTTAGAAATGGCCCATTAAGCTTCTGGAATGGACTTCCAAAAGTCCCAACCTCAACCCTGTTGAAAATTTGGGAACTTTATTTAAAAGCCAGGTCCATGTCAGGAAACCAACCAATTTAAATGAACTCTACCAATTCTGCCAAGAAGAGTGGCCAAATATCCAACCAGAATTATACCAGTAGTTTGCTGATGGCTACTAAAAGTGTCTGGTTGAGGTGTGACTTGCTTAGGGACATTGAACCAAATATTAGTTGGGGTTTATGTATATATTTGACCCTGTATGTATACTTTTCACCCTGTGTGGATTAGAGAAAAGTGACATTCATTAGACATTCATGCCCATGATGAGTGCATGTAAACTTTTGAACAGAAGTTTGTGAAGAACTAAGTACACCCCATGATCCAATAGCTTATAGAACCACCTTTAGCAGCAGTAACTTGATGTAATTGTTTTCTGAATGAAAACAATCTCACATCATTGTGGGGTCATTTTGGCCCACTTTTTTTTAATAACATTGCTTCAGTTCATTGAAGTTTGTGGGCTTTTGTTTATGCACAGCTCTCTTAAGGTCTCACCACAGCATTTCAGTCAGGTTGAGGTCTTGACTTCTTGATTCTTTTCTTTTTTTCTGATTTGCTGCTGTGCTTGAGCTCATTGTCCTGTTGCATGACCCAATTTGGGCCTAGCTTTAGCTGTCAGACAGACGGCTTCACATAGAATTCTTTGGTATACAGAGGAGTTCATGGTTGACTCCCCGACTGCAAGGTGCCCAGGTCCTGTGGCTACAAAACAAGCCAATCACCCCTACAACACCATGCTTGACAGTTGTTCCCCACTTTTGAATAGTCTTTCTCACTGTTGAATGATGGCTTCAGATTGTTTGAAAATGACCACATAACCCTTCCTAGAGTGATGACCAGCAACAATTGCTTCTTTAAGATCATTTCTAATATCTGTAATCCTTGGCATTGTGCTAACACACACCTGTATGCTCCAGATCAGCAAACTGCCAAGATCGGTTAATTAAGTGCACTTGACTAGCACCACCTGGCTGCTGGTTTCCCTCTTAATTCCTATGGAAGCAGTAAGGGTGCACTTACTTTTTCCACATACTGCTTCTGTCTTTTGGCTTAATTTTGATAAATAAAGACACGGTGTAATGTGTCATGAGTTGTTGTTCATCTGAGGCTGTATTTATCTAATTTTAAGACCTGCTAAGGACCAGATGATTTTCACTATGTTTTTGTATGCAAAATGGGACCTTGCACGTCTTGGAGTGTGGGCTTTTATAAACTAATGGCAATCAAAATGTGGGACATCATCTTCATAAATGAGACAGAATGAGGGATAAAAATGCTGTGCAGTCCCACAAAGTGGGTCACCTCAACCTTGTGAAAAACCCAATTTTAATATATGATTGATTAAAGCATCTAAATAGTTTCCTAGACACGAAAATGGTGGAGAATTAGTCTATGGCGTAGTCACCAGTTCAGGATTTATGGGAGAGTTTCAGTGATGTGATAGACAGAGCTTAATATTACCAAACAAGGAAATATCTTTGAATAATCATGTAATGTTTGGGGCCATAGCCAAAACATGAGAAATGCAGTACTAAAGAGTACAGTTGGAAAGCCCCAACTACTGTCACCTGGAATTCCTTTTATCTAAGCTTATATTATTATTTTTTTTTATATAAAAACAACCAGCCCAAACTATTGCAGTTTGTGTATCAGTCCAGCATTGTACAACTATGGCAGCTACTTTTCTAGCCATTACTAGCATATTTTGTATTGATTTTCTTCTTCAATTTGTCATCCGTGTGGATGTTTCATGATTTTTCATTTGTAAGGACAGTTCTGCTTTCTGGTCTGAAACATCACAGTCTCCTGGCACTACTATAAATGAGACACTATTGACTAGGCTGTAGATTTTTATTCTTGCTGCAGGCACTGTTCACATAGATATTTGTCACCATCTTAGAAAATCAGTCTGTTGTTCCTAAACATGTTGTTTTCGCAAGAAAGAAAGCCAATAAAAGCTACAAATACAGGATAGACAGAAGTCTATAAACCAGATGGGAAGGCACACAAGAAAGCACAAAACAAAGACGAATACATTAAGTCACAATGAGAAACAACCAAGACAAAATAAAGCTGGGAAAAACACTGTGATGTTTTAAAGACAAGCTGGGAACAGACAGGCAAACATTAAGAGGCTAGGCCAAATGACACTTTGGATTTCAGGAAGAAAATATGAGTCAAATATAATGGAAAGCTGTTCCAAATCTGGAAAGCACTTACAAAGACATTGTAATACTGTAAAAACTAGCTGAACAGCACCCGTCTGATCAGCCATCGCAGCCACCCAGATTTTCCTTCCTTCATTGCTAAAAGCCCCCCAAAAAATGGTAATATGTTTTTGAAATGATAATTTCGACTATGAAATGTGACCATTTATGGAAATTGTTTCTTCCACAGCTCATAATCTCTCAGAAATGTCTGATAGCTAGTTTCCCGAAATCTGCCAACCAGTAAGAAAAAACATAAAATATAAGACAAATCAACACTATACATCTTCCCAGGGAGAGAGGACACATTACGAACCTGAGACATAAAAAACAAACTCACAACTTTTTACAAGAGCCATTGTAGAAGTATACATTAGAGTAGTAAAATGTTTAAAAAATTATATTTGATAGTTTTAATTAAAACAAACATAAAGCAAAAACAAGAGATAAAGCAAAGGTGGCATGTTTTAAGAAGTACTAAAAAGACTCAAAAAGACACATGCCCTAATAGATAAGAGGAAAAGAGTAAGTTAAAGATCTCTGTGAAAGGACAATTTGATATCCTAAATGATTTGCAAACCCAGCAAACTATATGTTAAAATGCACAGTGCGAGACACAGCTGATCACATTCATGACAACTGATGTAGCTCACAAAGCTTCTTTCATCTGCTCACGCAGCTACTAATCCCTTCCTTGAAGAATCCTTTCTGTAAAATAAGTGGCATCCATGAAATATTTGTAGGTGGTTATTCAAGGATAAATTATCACTTCAGAGTCAGGCTTTGCTACAGCACTAGACACTGGAAATGTGCAAACACAGTCCAAGCCACAGACTGTATATAATACAGAAATAGTGTTTTATAATAAAATAACATGTAGGGTTCAGGCAAGCATCAGCTAGATTCTATAAAGAAGGGCATGATATTATTTTTCTTAAGGCTGACAGTCTGATAACTGGCAGGGCTAGAAATGTGAATTAGCTAATATAATACAGAAAATACTGTGAGTGACCTTCACTAAAGCTCCAAAAGCTCCTAACCATTACATGAAAATAATGCATCTAAGTAATTTTCTCATTTTATAATTTCATCTTTAAACTAATAGGAGTTCAAAAGATGGATCAAGCTGTATTCTTTCTTTAGAAATCAACCCTTTTTTGAAAGGATTCCACTCTTTAATAAAAATATTTTCATTTGAGCTTCATGTGCAGTGACTAAAATGACTCCCTAAGGAGGTGATTTAATAGCTGTTAAAGTCAGCCACTTTAACGATCAGTCATCTGCATCAAACTTCAAGTCTGCACATTTTTTATTCAATTAATATGTTCTTTTTGAAACTGTATGTGTTGTAAAAGTGATTTTATTGGGGGAAAAATGAATACATGTGATTATTAAAGTTATAGATTTACTCAAGATTATAGCACAATTGCAAATGTAAAATCATTAGCTCACAATTATCAGCCTAAACCAGTACAGTCTAACACTACTGGGTCTGTGAGACATTATGAAGTAAAAAATATGTGACTAAAGTAACTAAATGTCATTTGAATCTTACCTGATTTATCGCTCTCATTTTCTCTCAGTGAGTTTTTAATGACTTTTTTTGTTTCCACTCAGAAAGAATATAATGGATGACTCACGTTAAGCCAGCACCACATTTCAGAAACAGAGACATTCGGAGTAAAAGTAGATGGCATCCCACCGCTCGAATGAAGGACCTGAATGTTAAAGTTTGATTAAAAAGGCTGTAAAACAGTTTCACTTTTCACACCCTTGACTCCAAAAGAAACTTGAGTCAATCTCAAGCACAATTCTAGTCACCCGTGAAAGCATATGGCAAACTTATGACTTTTGTACATTCTGCTCTAATTACTGTAATACACAATGAATTTATGAACATCTTTTACAGTGTAATCTGGGCAAGTGATCTTTAAATAAGTTTCTCTGTAAAAGTTGTGACAATCTGCTCGAGGCATAAAAACATTTCTAACGGAGGGTTCCATCAAGAAATAACAATAATCACCAATTTGGTATTGTTTATCAGAGGTCCCTCTTCCTTCATATAGCGTCATAGATATAGACTTCTGATTCTTATTTGAGCAGCACCTGGTAATCTTTCCCCATAGCAAAAATGATCACATCCTTATATCTGGTGTAGATAACAGTACAGATTGTTTACCGCAAGAGGAAACACCAATTTTTCTATAACAAGCTACAGAGACATCAATTTCTTGGGGTCAGCTGCAATTTTCAGTCAATACCATCGTTGCAATAGGCTGGTCTCAATCTGACGCCCACCTAAAGGCATGTTCTGGTTGAGTTTTGTTGAGTCAGAACAATGTATGCACACAGAACAAAACACTCCACATACAGTAAGAGTGGAAGGCAGATTAAAAACAGTTTAATCAGTATTTCCCCATAAGTCTAATTAAGTGGTTGTTACATTTAAGGGTTATGATACATGAGCCTAATCATACTCCCTGGGACTGGAAACTACTGGAAGCCGACCCACGCAATTAAATATTAAAGTAATCTAATAAAGAGTTTGCGAGCAACATACTGTATTTATATGAGTGTAACAGCCAGTATGATGTATTAAATGTCCCATCTCTTTTTCTACTGTGACATGTCCAAAGTATTGTGTGGAAAACAAAGCATATCTTATCAGGAGTATGATATAGCAGTATATATGTTTTTTTAAATGAGTTTTTACAGTATCGGAATATAATTACTTTTCTTTTCCAGCATTAAACTTAACAGACTACATTAAAACAAGTCTTTCTGTCTCAGAAAATGAAAATGTATAATTTTCGTACATGTAAATTTGGCTTAATGTTAAGCTTTATTGCATCATTACAGATTCTTTAATTCAATTTTTTTTCATATTATATTTAAAAATTTTGATGCCTTCCACTGAGGTTGTAGAAAGAAAAAAAATATATTGTTGGTAATCTGCAGATTATGGAAGCTTGTTTCCACCACTGAAAAAAAAAAGCCATCTATAATTCAAAATTTCAAGTTTTGACTTAATAACGAAATTTTGAGTTATGAAGTAAGTAAGTTAAGTAAAAAAAAAAAGTAAAAAACAAGACTGTATGTATCCGCACGTATAAATTAAACTACCTTGTGCATTAAAAGTTAGTTAGTGGATTTTCCACTAATGAATTAGTAGATTTTGGACATGTCAGATTAGGCTAGCAAACACATAATATTAACCAGGAGCAAATAATTAATTGTAAATTATTTTATCTTAATGTTTTTTTCATTCAGCATTATGAAATCAGAAAAAAAGGCTTAAAGTGTAACTTTTTGCTGGATTGACCAAATAAAATATTAGCTTAATATAATATTATGGTATGTGGTTCTCTGGTCTGTTTAAACAAATACAGTGGTGTGAAAAAGTATTTGCCCCCTTCCTGATTTCTTAGTTTTTTGCACATTTGTCACACTTACATGTTTCAGCTCATCACACAAATTTTCATATCATTTTGTATTTACTCAGATAACCTGAGTAAATACAAAATGCAGTTTTTAAGTGATGATTTCATTTATTAAGGGAAAAAAGTTATCCAAACCTACCAGGCCCTGTGTGAAAAAGTAATTGCCCCCTCTTGTTAAATCATCAATTAACTGTGATTAGCCACATTTTTTGTAAAGCTGAGTTCCGTTTCACTAGCCACACCCAGGCCTGATTACTGCCAGACCTGCTGAATCAAGAAATCACTTAAACAGAACCTGTCTGACAAAGTGAAGTAGGCTAAAAGATCTCAAAAAGCAACTCATCAAGAGCACATCGACGACTCATCCAGGAGGTCACAAAAGA
>VUQS01031971.1:0-23682 GCA_015108495.1 Heterochromis multidens | reverse complement strand
GCAACAATTTAATGCTCCAATAACCAAAACACCCCAGAACTCTAGTAGCAGTAGCTTACTAGCAGTCAAAAGTACAGGCTCAAACATGCCAAAATGCAGGAAGTCCCACACACCCTCAACTTCAAGTCAGAACACACAGACAGTTAGAAGTCTAAATGCAAAAACAGAGAGTACACAAAAGCTTTTCAGGGTCCTCTCCAACACTCTAAGAACACTTCAGTAGCAGCAGTGTTATGGTGTACAGATAATAATATAGACGGAGCAATGAGAAGCAGAAATTAGAAGAGCAGGTGAGAGACCTGCTTTTCCTCTCAGTGTGCCAGCAGTTCATTCCAAGCTCTTACCTCTTCACCTAAAGTTGTTCCTGCTCAAATAACTTCCATTCTGCTGTGTCTCCCATGAGTAGTCAGACAGACTAAACTCTAACAGTATAGCTTTAAAGGGCCCACCTTAATGCCACGCCCAAAGCTGTGACATCAGAAATCTGCCTCCTGTACCCAAATCCTGTCAGCCCTCTTGCTGTGCCTCTGAGAGTTTTAGCACTCTCCCAGTGGTCATGAGCAGAAAGGTAAGCAGCTTTGCCTCCCTTAGCAGAACCTGGGGGTGGAGCCAGTAGAGCAACAGTTGACTGACACACGCTGCAGCATGTGGGCTCACAGTGGACTTAGCAAATATGCTGAATGTCTTGTGTTTTAATCATGAATGATCTACTCATGCTGCCAATGATGTAATTATCACAGTAAACAAACGAGGGAAGTCAAAGGGATTGCATGCTAATTTATTATCTTCTCGCTGGGCTTAAACCCATTCTGTAAGTTTCCCTGCTCACAAATTTCCTCAGGTGGTGCTGCTGTGTTTGCTTTTCATTAAGACACTGCCAACTGTTCAAAACCACACCTTACTTCTGCAGAACTGACTCACTCCCAAACGATGTTAGACGAGTTGACAGTTAGGCAAAACAATAATGATAGTGCTACTTGATAATCAAAGGTATGAAAATAACATGTACTTTGTAACAGCATGTAGTTCCTCTTCATAAACACAGGGAAGCATGGGATTTTGATTTTGATGAAACATTAAGTTTCACTTAATTTTCTTCACTTCAACAATAAAACTCTAAACACATACTTTAAAAAATACACAACACTAGAACTAACAATATTCTAAAATCAGTAAAGATTTTCAGTGTTAATTTGCTCCAAGCAATATGATTGACTTGTACTCTTTCTGTTTTTTTGGGGTTTTTTTTTTGCTTTGTTTAGGAAACTGTACTCTGTCTGGTACGGAAGCAATAAATTTGACTTTCTATTGTGAAATAAGACCTTATTGCCAGTGCTTTATCAGCAGTCCTACACTTTTACTTAAGAATGTGCAATCTACTCTACAAACACCACCACCAAATACCATCGGATGATAAGGAGGTTAAGAGATGAATAGATATGTTGGTGTGTAGCAGACTGGAAGGACAGAGTTAGGGAGTTTAGCAAAAAGATTAGTTGCTGCATCTGAGAATCTCAATCTAATTACATCATCAATGTATCAGTCCTCCTACACTCACATAACCCACACACAGTCACACAGGTGATTCTATCTAAAGCCTAACCCATTATGACAAACTCATCCAATCTTTAGCATTCTCCACCCTTTGTTTCCCCTTTCTTTGCTCTATGTTTTGTCTCCCAGTCTCTCAAGGGCAACCTAATAGATATTGGGGATCCCCCACAGTCAAGCTGTCTGTCGACTGCCACTAAAATATTTTATTACTAGAGAAGGCGAACACAGAGGGTCACCTCTGCAGATGGTGGCTAGGGGACCTAGCCATCAAAATCCGTTTTTTCCTTGTTCCCTAGTGAAGGCAAACTCCCTCCTTATGGGGGTGGCATCTCCCCCATGCTGGATTTTCAGCCAATTTGTTAAAGAAGGTATGATTTATCCCTTCCCACTGCAATCTTAATATAGCCCACCCCCATCTGTTACCTGCAATTCATGACTTTGAGCTGCACCTTCCTGCACCACCCCATTTTCATCTTTCAGCCCACATTAAGTCCCTTACCTTCATCTGCTTCCTCTCCCCTCTTCAGTGAGAAATCATCATAACTATATTCACCCAAACAAACCACCACACCTACACTTATCCCCTTGCTCAACCATTTACATATTGTTTTATAACATGTATAACAATTTTTTATCATAAAAAAAAAGTTGCAGAGGCACATGGCTGGAGGGGTGGCAGTTCCCGAGGGAAGACAAAACACAGGGCCAGAGCCACAGCTGGTAATTTGGTAAAAGGTCACTCACTGTAAACACAAGCTTTTTAAGGAGGGTCTGGAAAGGCCATTACTTCCTAAGCAGTGTGAGATGGAAAGAAATTAGGAAGAAAAAGAGCACAGGGACCCTATGAGAATTTCCCATCTCCTATGTGTATCGTTTATTATCGCAGGCAAAACAAAAACTTGTTCCCACAGCGTTTTTTTAGCACCTGATCAAACTCAAATTCTCCAGTGTCATTAACATAAATTTGCAAACTTCTAAAAATATCTAAGGACTGACCTTGTGACATTATTAGCATTTTGTTGCAGTATATAATATCTGCTTGTCACAATCTGCCTCAGGCAGTTTGCATGTTCACCCTGTACCTAATACTACTGCAGAGCCAGAGTAAGCTTGCGGGTCAGTTAGATAATGACATCTGGGTCCATTCAGTGCGATTTCTGAACTGGACCTGCTATGGTACATTACCCTCATTTTATCACTAAGGAGCTCAAATATTTTCACACCAAGCATTGCACCATAACAAAGCCATGGCTATGTAAAGAAAAATATGTGTGCCAACCATAAAAGAAAGAACACAATGCTTGTTTCAGCCTGTTTGTGTTTAAATGCATGTATTTCAATTTAATAAATCTGTCAGGAAGGTGAACATGAAAGAAGTTGACTGGGCTGCCAGGAATTCTTTTCAAGATGCACATAATTGCCCCACTCTGGAAACTGCACAGAAAAGATAAGGCACAGCAATTATTACTTCAGTCTCTGGAGATTTGACCAAATGTGCAATTTTTTTTTTTTTAAAGGGAGACAGACATTTAAATAAAGTTACTTAGTGAGAGAGCAAGTGTTCCCCTTGAGTCATAATTATAACTCTCACACTGTGTCCTCTTTTCTGAAACAATGCAGCGTTGTTTTCAGTGGGGCATCTTTCAAAAGCACACTAGCATGATTTTGATCTTTTGCTGATCACATGAACTGAGGCTCTTTAAGTAAATTTGTATGTTTAACTGAAGTTTTTACAAAAGCATGCCACATAAAGCACTACAGCTGGAACAGCCACACTGCCTGGCTCTATAGTACAAAGTATTCCAACTTCCTGCTCAGTGTCAGTGTGAATGCCCTCACTGAAACTGCTTACGTGCTTATTTGTGTCGCGCTGTGGTTCATTAGCTTGCTACACTGTATGTTAGGAGATGATAAGGCTCACAATAATATCAGTTCATTAGCATTCTGACATTAAGCAAAATTCAACACAGAAACCAGTGCTTAAATAAGAATATGCATGTGTACATGACAAACATGCGGTGTGTACAGTGATAGTGCCATCTAGAGAAATATGTCATGGTGTGCAACTTTATATTTCCTATTTTAAACCTGCCTTTTGTTGTCCTGATGCCAGTTTAAGCTTGTCACTGGCAGAATAACTGTCTAAGCAGCTTGTCAGTGTCTTGTTAAACAGATCTGTAGTAAACTTAACTCATGCCTGTTGTGATTTGCTGGGCTTTTTCTATATCTCATCTAAACAAGACAAACACTGATAATGAAGGTCACGCAAATCAAGGCAATTCGTTCTTTTGTCACATAAAATGTCTGAATGTTGTTGGAGATATGTAAAAGTTTCTATTGAGAACACACAAAGGCCTAATTCATGCGAGGTCATTCTGAATGTTACACAGGCTGAGAGTGGGAGGCATCCAACTGTTATGCCCTGGAAAAGTGAATAACAGAAACAAAGAGGGGCTATAGCCAGTGTACAGGCAGGATCTGTGCACTAAATTTAATTAAACAGGTTGGTGTGAACATCAGTGTTGTATAAACAGACAACCATGAGGTCTTTTTTTAAAGACAAGAAGAAAAATTTGAAAGAATATTCATGACTGTTTATTAAGAAGTTTCGCTGGTATTTACGGTCAGTGCTTGGATTCATTCTGGTAACAAAGAGAAGCCATTCTTCCCTGTTTCCTGGATGATAGCCATTTTGTCTGGTTTAGCCTCTTCAGTCTGAAAGTATCCACAAGATAAAACAGCCCAGTATTCAAACACACACTAGCTCATTACCAGTAACAGCTTGCTAGGCCTTAATGCTCATTTTCCTCTTGCTTTATTGCATCTAGTGGGTGGATATCTTTGAATCACACCCTTTATCTTGCCTTTTGAGGACAGAGAATCTGAGTGGGACTACTGATGGCAGCATGCTGTAGACCAAATTATACATCTTTCCAAAAGAGGACAGCCTTGTTGTCTCTAGGTATAATTTCAAGCAAAAAAAGAAAAAAAGACTCTAGTCTGTTGGAGGCCCTGTGATTTCTGTACCTTTACTTTGGTCACTGTGTTTCAAATTCCACATGCCTGCATTCTTCAAGTGTCTCAGTTTGATCCATCAGTCTTGCCATAGTTTTCATCTGTAACTCATGTGAGCAGCTGTGCCCTATGACTGCCTGCACGTCAGGGAAACAGCTGTGGGGATTCACAATACCTTAACTAATTCCACATTTTACCCGGAGGGAAGCCAGCCATGTGAGATCATGGTTTAAGGTGTGTCCAATTAGCAGAGCCAGCTCCAAGCAGTGCACTGCTGGAGTAGGAATTAAAATGCTTCTTACTGGACAATTAGCAGTGCCATTCAGTGAACATAATAGTGATTATTACAGTAAGAAATGCTTTTCAAAATTGGGTTATTGAATCTGTAATAGAAGACTACTAAGAATGGAGCAAGAAAGAAATACCTACCTATTGTTAAATAATATATGTGTGTGCTAGCAACATCTCTGCTTGAAAACAGTCAGCCTGGTGATTCTGGCATGGTCAGTATTTGGATAACAAATGACGCATAGCTTTGAGGGTCACGTAAAATCTTCACGTGTGACTGCGTTTGAAAAAGTGAGAGGCAGTGGGTTAAGTCACTCCAAATATAATAAGGCAGAAATAAGACGGGGAAGACATGTCTTCATCCACACCCCAGCAGCTTATGGAGGAGTGTGGTTTACTTTTCCAAGTAATACTCAAACCACAGAGAGATTTAGGTAGTCTGCTACTCCCCATTGCCAAGGAGTGTGGCTGTGCTCTCAGATGACACAATACTTATGAAATATGAATAAAAGTCAGACTGAGAGAGCTGTGTTTTTTTTTGTTTTTTTTTTTAGTGGACTATAATGTGCCTGAATACCATTTTAACAAATGGGGAAATCACTGTATGCTGGGCAGGACTGGAAACTTTGTGTAGCTATCATGGAGCACTGAATTGGAAACTGTCATATGCTCAAATTCTCCATCTCACCTCTAATTTCAATCTCAAAATCTCAGCAGATCGCCTCTGAATGCCAAAAGAGTGAGTAGTGACTGTAAAAAAGCTCTGGAAACTCACTCTCCCCTTTTAATGATTCCAACCACTGGAATACAAGCAGCTGACATCATCTGCAAGGCTATGAACCAAAAGCTGATGGGAAATTCCATCCTGTCATATATGCACAGCATTTTTTAACTGCAATTTGGACGTGACAAATCAGTGTTTGCATTACAGAATATCAGTTTCAAGCCCAACACATGCAGGGTTTGCACAAGAAAAAAAGACAAAAAACACCATCAGGCTCATCACAGAGACAGAGGAGGCAGAATGTTTTGCCTGCAAAATAGTTCCCATGACCTCTACATATGGTCAAGGCGATTTCTCAGTAAAACTCTGAGAGCAGGAAATGAGGAGAGTTCAAAGGTTGAAACGTCTGCAACAACTGTGACTCTGCTGAGATGCACTGAGTGATAGGAATGTTAGTTTCTTATGCAGATGCATTAATTTACAAAGGTTGCATTATGCTCATGCCTTGAAAAAACAGCTGGCTGTGAGCTGCCAGTTGTTGTCAGAACCCCATTTGCCACTGTTAGGTGGAAGGGCTTAACTGTGGTATTATATTTCTACACAATGGGAAAATGGAAACACATTCCATGTCATTGTTTCAATCTTTCCTACTTCTGCTTTCTTTATTTTTATTATTATGCTTTTTACAGAATAGCACCACTGAGATGGTTCAGTAAAAATAAATAAATAAATAAATACATGATTAATGGGCATTAAAACCCTGCTGGAACACATTAAATCCTAATGATTTCTGTAGTGGTTGATAGATAAAACAGTTATTACAGCTGGTAATCCAAATGACTGTTCTACATACCTCAGACCAGAGCTCCGTGGATGGGACTGGGATCCATGATCATCCATTACTAAACTCATTGGTTTGACAAGCTCTCCCGGACTAGTCAAACACAAACAAAAAGTACAATTCATTTTTAGTGGGAGCGAGCATACTAAATGTTGTACCAGCGAGTCTAACCTGCTGCTTTCAAGTGATGCAATCGGGCAAATACTGAAATATGGGCGAATCCCACATGAGGTCATCAGATTTTCATTCGCATGCAGCCGTTTTCCTCCTTTCTTTTTTAGAGGAGATGGCATTATGATTTAAACTGTTCACTAATCATGCCTTACCATGAATGCAGCTGGTTTTCTAAGCAGCTTCCAACTTCCATCAGTGTTCAAAAAGGTAACCTTAGTTGTAGAGTCCTACTGTCCGGATAAATGATCCATAACTCCGTTTTGCAGTGTGATCCTTTTTTTTATGCGGACCATCCTAGAATAGTTTATCTTTCTCCCTCCCTCCCTATGAAACATATGCAGTCAGATTTGTGTCTCTATTGACACAGTGCACAACTCTGCCAACTTTTCTGTGTACATCTCTGACGCTGCATCGCAACACTGAGCTGCAAAAGTGGGGCGTTTCTCTCATTTACTCCCTAGTACTAATGTGGCCTTCAGCATATAACGGTAGCGCATTTAAGTTAAGCATTTTGGCAAGAACGCGTAAAGTAACAACCCAGCACAACCATCCCTTAAAAAAAATCCACACAAGCGACTGTGTCCATTTGGTGAAATAAAGTATAGCCCATCAAATGACACAAGAAGACTTGTTGTTTTTTACTTCCTTTTAATAAACGTTTTATTTGTCTACAGCGACATCATGTGGGTAAATATGGAAGCCAACAATTCTCCTTCGATATATATAATAATCAGTTCTAAGTACCAAAAAAGTCTGTTAAGTCTAAAAAAAAAATCCTTAAGCATGGAAAATAAATATATCTATGCAAAATATATGGCTAAAAGTACATGGATACCTCAATATCACACCCATCCGTGAGTATTCCCAAGAGCAACAGTGGGCCACCTGGGTTGTGGTCACCATTAAAATTCCTCCCTGAAAGCAATTATGTTTTTTAAGGTTTTTAACGGCAAATTAAAATATATATGTATATAACCTGATTTGCTCTAAAATGCAAAATCGTGTTTAGTTTGTATTGCCCTTCCTCTTCCTCCCTATTCTCTGAAATATAAGGCAATGACCCAATATCCTAATAGCCAATAAACACATACAGAAAGAGAATGGAGGAAAGAATGTCCATATACATGCCTTTTTGTCATATAATTTATGTGTTGTTTAAAACAAAACAAAACAAAACAATTTTTAAGACAGTTAAATAGTTGGCACATGTTCCTTTCATACAGGTGGTACAGTGTTAGAGGCATTGGCATCTGCACAGTAGAACATCTCCACTCCATGTGAACAGCCTTGAGGATAGATGCCAGTCATGATCAAACCAGTGATCATGACAAACAAGCCGATTATCATCAACATGGTGGGTATCAAGTTTTCACCCTGGAACCAGCGGCCAGAGGACAGCTTGAGGAAGCATGCAGATGGGATGATGAAGATCAGAGGTGTGGCACTCAGAGCACCCTGAATGGCAGAGAATAATATTAGAGTAAGTTAAAGAAAACGCTGAATTAGTGTACCTAAATGAACACTTGTATATTAGTGCAGACTTACATTCAGTTCCAAAACAACTCCTAGACAGTCATAGGCCAAAGATATTGATGTACAGACTGCAACTATGAGCACAGTTATGGCCGCATGTTCAATTTTTGAAAGATCCCGACTACAAATAACATTAGATACCACCTGAAAAATAAATGAGAATGAGAAAATTAATGTATTTAAATGTTCTACATTTAAATTTTCTACAGCTGATAAAATATTAAATAATAGCATACAACCACACCTAGGAAGTTACTTGTAACTAGCCGCTGAAGTATTTCATAAACACTGGTGTAGTCTTTCTGATTGAGCAGCCTTGCTGGAGCATTTGGGTGTAAAATAGCAAGCTTTCCTTTTGTTCATGTTGTTACAATTCACATCTAAAGCCTATAGAATATCACTTCTCCACATATGTAAACATTTAACTGGTAATTTTTTTTAGACTGGTCTGTCAAAAACCATTACTTACTTCTCGTGTCACAAAACACTCCAGTGGAAATGTGGTTATTATACTGAGGCCAAAACAGAAGCGACCAAATGTTGCCAGGTTATCATTTCTGCAGTAGTTCTCAAATATGTCTCCTAAAAAACGTACATTTTGATATAATAAAACATGTTTTTGTGACATTTCAATTGCACAGGCACCTACTACACATTTTGTACTATATGGTACCTTGTGTGTAACCAGTGAAAGTTGTATAGCCAGCAACAGCAAATCCAGCACTGATTATTAGTGCTGAGCCTACAGAGATGTGGGTGACTTGAGACCAGTTAGCAAGCGTGGGCTGCTCCAGTGAACCATAGATAAGAAAGCTGTTGTGGTGGCATATGAAGGCTAAGGACAAAAACAGAGCAGAATATTAAAGTTCAGCCGACAGAAAAAAATATACCTTGAAGAACAGTTTGAGGTGTTTCACACCTGTGATATTAATGGCAAACTGAGTGTATCATTCATGTCTTAGCACTGTAGTTTTCCTAGAACATGGACACTTTTGCTTGGATGTCCTAGCTTTCCAGTATAGGAGCAATAACCATTAAAAGAGGCTGAAAAGGATGCAGCTTTCTGGTAACAGCATTTTTTTCTTTTGAGGCAGAGCAATACTTAGTATACCAAAACAATAGGCTTGATCTTCTTACAGTAAAGCTGTGTTGCAGGTCTTATGCTTAATAGGCTATACTGGATGTTGAAACTCTGAGCATTGGCACTTGGATACTGATGAATAAGCAGTAATAGCTGAATTAATAATTTTTTGGTCACTTTTTAGCAGGAAATCATAGAAGCACAGTCAGTTAGTGTTATTGCCATGTAATGCCATGTAATTGTTTGATGAGGAAGACAGACAGCAACAAGCCATCGTGTTTCTGGTCTCCTAACCATTGCTTAGTCCAATATCTATAAGTCTTAACTTGTTTGGTCTCCACCACTGCTTGAAAAAAGTCTCAACCACCCATCCTGTTAGCATTTTGGTGTTAAGCAAGTGACATACTCTTTTCTGAAAACTGCCTGATGCAATTAAAATATGGTTGGCACTCAGCAATAACATAATGCTAAAAGTGTTTTAGACATCTGCATCATCACTATAAGCTTCATGTACACAAACTCACCAAAAGACATTACACCCACCGCCTGAATTGCATTCCACTTTGCAAATGCCCATGCATCATCTGTGGGGAGGCTAGAGGGTACATTCATATTCAGTCATCAAAGAACACAGACATACATGACTTTGTTTGTTAGAGTGATTAATAAGTGATTTTAAAAAGAACCCCATGTTTCACACACAAGTGCAATTAAGCTAAAAATCAGTGTGGATTAGCAAACTACAGAATATTCATCCATACATTTGGGGTCCAAAGGTAGCTGCTCTGATGATTACAATGATGAAGATGATAACTGTCAGGACCATTGACAGGAAGGACACCTGGTAACACATGTTGATATTTTATAAGCTGCTTTAAAATCACCACATTGCACTGAATGCTGCAGAACAACCAGTCTTACCTTCCCAAGTCGCTCTATGTTTCGATAAAGTGAGAGAGGCAGTGTGAAAACAACGGTTGATAGCATGATCACAAAGTGACGCTCTGCAAGTATGTGATCTGGGCCAACTGTAAACATAATAAATGCCAACACAAGAATACAGTGTTCATTTATTGCATGTTTGTTATTTAGGAGGAGAGATTTGATCAACTTTCATTATACCTCCAGGTATTCTCTGAAACACTTTGGTCAGTGTGTCACCAGTTGTGATGTTGTAGCTGATCATCGCTAAAGGAGAAAAGGTGAAGATTAATTTTATTATTCTAATTAATTTCTATTGAAAAGTCAAAAGTCAACAGATGAACAGTAACAGGAAGACTACAGTAAACAAATGCTTTCCAGAGCATTAGACAGAACATGCTAAAGGGCATGAACTCACTAAACTTACCAATGAAAGGATAAAGAAACTGCAGTCCTGATAAAATTACAAATCCAGGGAAACCAAATGTGCTTTGTACAAGTGACTGATAACTGTTCGTCCCTGACAGGTTTCCTCCTTTTATAAGGAGGACGATTGAGTAATCTGCCATGAAAGACAAGCATAAAAATGTGTTTTTTGTATTGGTTACTCTTTTGAATTACGCTTCCTTTTTTTCCTAAAAAATGACAAATTTAGTACACCTACCTGTGATGAATCCAACAACTATCAAAAGAAGAAAGCCAAAGGGAAGCCCTGCCTGGTTTAATGCATATGGTAAACCTGTTTAAAAACATAGATAAATAGGAAAAAGTACTGCTGCAGCTGAAAAAACTTTGAATTAATATTAAATATTTCCAGAAAGCAACAACTGCAGAGTACAGAAGCAGCACAACTAAGACAATACAGGATGCTAACTTTACATTCTTGGTACGCTCAGCAAAGAGATCATACTGAGCTCTGTGCTTTAAACACAAGAATAACAACAAAATAATTGTCTTAACCAATTGACCGTCTTGATGGCATATTATTTATGTACTGTTAAGAATGGTAGTAACAGTCGCAGGGCTGAAGTCCACAAAATTATCAGCTGAAGTCATATTAAGTCTTTCAGCATATGACCTCCAGATTCACGAAAATTACACTAAGTTTTTTTTCTTTTTTTTTTAGCAGAATAAGAGATATACTGAAAGAAATGTTAATGCATAGAACAGTACAGCAAAATTTAAATCCAGGGAAGATGAACTGGTTTAAAAAATAATTTCCTAACCGAAATTGTTTAGCATCCATGTAAACCACACGTACAATCAGCACTGGTTCCTAACAAACTACTGTCAGTCTTTTTATTATTTTTTTTAATGGTGTAAGCATAACAACGAGTTAAATTAATGAGAGAGGGCAACAGGCGCTAGTCATATGATACAGCTGTGGGGCTTGAACAGTATGAAAGCTTCTCCTTGTTGCACCAAATGAGCAAACCTAACTGATTATTTTACAAAATCTTTACAGAAATAAGAGTTTGAAGTCTATCACAGGTTATCATCCAAGTCAAAGATTTCATATAATTTAGCTACTAGTGTGACATAAACTGCTGACATCTGAAGTCAATATTTACCTATTATTCCAGATCCTATAATGGAATTGATAAAATTAAAAGATGCAGATATCATTGAACTTCTTGACTTTCTGGCATCTTTTTGTAGAGGAATTAATGTTGTCCCTTCTTCAGTATTTAGCTGAAATAAATTTTTAAAAAGAAGAAAAAGAAGAAGAAGAAGAGAAAAACAGTTATTAAGAAAGGCTTCAGGCTGTTATTCCTTCAAGCATCATTTTAGACATACCTGCTGAGCCATTTTTGAGCACCTGTTGGTCTGATTCGGTTCCTATTTGTCCCTTCAGTCTGTTCAGTGTTTAACTCTCACATATTTGTGGGCTAAGTTTGTAACAACGCCTCTCTGTTACAGTTACTCGACTCAAGCCAAAAAATACCTCAACAGCGCCCTGGATTGGTGGGTGGATTACGGTGGAATACAAACGTAGGAAATTCAGTGATGCAAAATGGAGGGGGCGTTGATGTATTAATTTTGTCAATGAGCCAAACCAGCAGTAACTACATTCTGAAAAAAAGTAGGTTGCACTTTGACACTTGGTGCCGAAATATGTTTGAACACATGCAAGGAAATTGGGTATTAAAGGATTAAAGGTTATTTTAATAATAATTGGTATCCGTATTTGTTACAAACTTAAATAGGAATTACAAGTTTAATGTTATTGTAAGTCTGATGCCAAAAAACAATTACCAAATTTCGAGTGACGATTTCTTGTGTTCAAGATTTTTCTGAAATCTATAAGCTTTACGTTTTAATTATTCATTTGTCTTACTGATTGACCTACTTGACTGTTCAAACTGACTACTTACATTTATTTTTCCTTTGTCTTATGTAGGCCAACTTCAAGCCACAATTCAAAAGCCATTAGAAACATCCCATACTATAACACTATCCGTATCCACCAGAGGGCATCAGACTGACTGACTCTTAAAGCTCCTGACTCACACTCATCCACCCAACTTTATAGAATAATTTCTTACAAGGAAAATGAACCTGCAAACATTGCCTCCTAACTGTGCGACTTAGCTATGCAGCAATATGAATTGCTTTTTTTTTTTCTCTCTCAGTGATTTCGGACAGAACAAACTCCCTGCAAACACTGACTTCCCGCCTCTTATGCACAAAGAGAGAGTTTTAGAACACAATCAGGTTCATTATTGTGGCTTAAGTTTTCACTTTCTGATACACTCCAGAATGCAGCATCTTATTCCCGACAATTACACGCAATAATGTCCACCATAATAATATCTGGTATCTCTGCCCTTATTCGGTACTTAGGAAGATCCCCGAAACCGCTTCAGTACAGTACTCCCTCCCGCAAGAAGGGGCGGACACAGTCTCTCTCTCTCTCTCTCTCTCTCACTCAGGGTTTTCCAACCGGGATCGTGGAAATGACCAGGTCTGCTCCAGGAGTAGCGTCAAACATCATAATCGGATTGACAGTCTCATTTTAAACAATTTCTAAAAAAATAAAATAAATTTTTTTTAAAAAGTTTTGCTTTTTCAAATAATTTTCCCGTGAAGTCTCCACCTGTCGAGGATGGAAAACTAATGGTGAGTTGAAATACGGTGACTTTTTGTCCTAAAGTAGGAATAATTATATGAAATTGTTTGAAAAGTTATTTTATTTCGGTAATTAATATATGGAAGATGGAAGGCGGTGATTGAGAAGTCATGCAATGTTACATTTAAGAGGCTATCTATCTATCTATCTATCTATCCGTCCGTCCGTCTGTCTTTGTGCTTTCATCTAAATTTAATGTCCATATATGTGCACATTTTTCAATCGTAGAAGTATGACATAGTCTTTGTAGCTCATACACATTATTGATATCAGCGTTTATGATAGTATCAGCGTTGGAAGCCCTGTATAGAAAAACGTGATTGATCTATCATAGTTGATTTGGGCAACGGCTAGAGTGCAGATTGTGGTTTACAATGTATTACAAAAGTTAATGGGCATGGCAGCAGTTATTAACCCACACTCCATCTTAGATGACTTCCTGCTTGCCTCACTGTCAACATCATTATTAGATTGTTGTCAATTAGAGATGAGTGTCCTGTTTGGTTCTATTCACACTGTATTGTAGTCTGACAATAATAAAAGCAATTATTTCAGAGATTGTTAACAGCTATTCTGCCAACGCCCTGAATATGCCAGACTGAATCTTGAGTCTGTACCCTGTTAGAGGCAGCAGCAGGCATTAGTTGTGAGCAAGAACTATGAGTGTGTTGGTCCCTTAGGAGGCCACAAATACTTAACTGTTATTACTCTGTATTTATGTATATTTAAGTTGAAAGAACTTAAACTAGTATTTGAATGTAATGAAATCTTATAAATGACTGACCTTGTTTTAGTCATCTCCAGGTGTGCAGCATAATAGCTGAGGACTGACCAAAACTGTGCCTTTAGTCATGCTGGAGAATAGACTGTCTGTGGTCTTTATTTTTAATGTGCACTTCACAAATGACAAGACTTAAGATAACAAGTAAAACTTTATTTGATCACATTATTTTTTATCTCAGTTTTCATATGGCCTTAAGTACAATGATGAGTCATTACAGTTATTCCTCTTGTCTGTACTGGCCTTTCCTCGTGTGACTTCCAGGTAACTGATGAGAAATGAAATCCTCATTCTATATAAAACTTTATTCTTCCTGTGGTTAAAACAACAGTTTGTACAATGTGAACCCTCATCCCCAAAACCCCTGCCCTGTTCCACCCATATTTGCCTTGAAAAACCAGATTTTGAAGCATATAAGCAGTTTAAAAATTGAGATATACTGCTTCCACTGAAATAATATTCTGCACATTATGACTCGTTATTAATCATGGTGTGTTTATTTGGCATTAATGTATTTCTCAAACGGATTTTGATGGAGTGGCAGCTTTTGTAAGTCTGTCAAAATAACATTGTAGTCACCTATGATAGTTCTACGTTTGAATGGTTCCAATAGTTTTCTTTGAAATGTTTGAAGCAATTAGGACACAGTCTGTCACAGACCACCTCTTACCTCATCTAAGTATCAAGAAGCACTTTGAGGTCATGCAAATTAAGTTTCAGAGTCAGTAATGTACATATATTAAATATTAAAGTTGAGCTTCCGTTTGACACTGTGTGTGTTTAATATACTAGGTCAGTCATCAGTTGAAACTTATCGTCAGGAGTCAGTCTAATGTTTTGTGAGCAATCAATTTCAAACAACTTTTTTGACATTCTGTTCTGTTGGGGGAACAAATTTCTCTATCTTAGGTCAGTATGCACACGTTCATAATGCAGACTGGTTGCCGATAAACTGAAGTGGGCCTGTTGAAGCTTTGAAGTGGTAGTGGCTCATATCTCAAGCTGTGTATAATGAGTTGGGAACAGACTGACTGAATGATGCATACCTCTTTAGAGGTTACTCACTGCAGGCTGACCTACAGAAAATCAAGGTTTATTTTATGTTTGCAGATAATCATCAGATTTTTGGTAGGTTTTTCTTACTTTTTTTCCTTTATTTTCCCTTTATACAGTATGGTTTTATTTATATACACCAGGTTTTTTACATTTTAAAATCATTGCAAAACAGAGGTATTTTACTTTTTTTTTTAAGTCATGCATTGTAACAAATGGCTACACTTTTTTTTACTATAAACTTTTATTTCTGTATCCTTCATACAGCTCAGAACATTAACAATATTATCCATTTAAAACAAATAAGAGTTCATCAGCGGGGTGGGGGTGGGGGGGATATTTAATATTTGCACTAAAGCAGCTACAAATTAAAATTTCCTGAAATAAACTTTAGACCTTTTAGACTATTAATCATTATTTTGTGTCAAATGTGACTAGAAAATATATGAACCTGGTACTGAATGATTCATTTTTATATTGTGAAAGAACATTTCTCAAAACTGTAGTTTATGGGTTCTCAAAGGCTTAATAGCTTAGCAGTAATTCAGGGAGCCAGCATATGGTAGGGCCACACAGGTAAAACAAACACAAAAACATTTTCTTTTGTGTTTATAATGTCTAGCTTTAGGGGATTATGTATGGTTTATGTATCTACATAATCCCCTAAACTTTATTAGGTATACCTTACTAGTACAGGGTTGAATTCCCTTTTGCCTTCAGACGACCTTAATTTTTCATGGCATAGATTCAACAAGGTGCTGAAAATATTCCTCAGAGATTTTGGTCCATATTGATATGATAGTGTCACGCAGTTGTTGCAGATTTGTCAGCTACACATCCATGATGCAAATCTCCCATTCCAACACATCCCAAAGGTGCTCTGCTGGATTGAGATCTGTTGATTTTGGAGGCCATTTGAGTACAGTGAACTGACTGCCATGTTCAAGAAACTAGTTTGAGATGATTTGAGCTTTGTGACATTGTGCATTATCTTGCTGGAAGCAGCCATCAGAAAATGGGTACACTGTGGTCACAAATGGATGAATGGTCAGGTAGGCTGTGGCATTTAAACCATGTGGCCCAAAATTAAGAAATACCATTACATCATCAGCAGCAGCAAGCAGTGATACAAGGCAGGATGGAAACATGAATTTGTGTTGTTTATGCCAAAATCAAATGAGTGTAGTTATTTAAGCAATAGTGAGGTGGCTGTTAGATTTTTCAGCATCACCTGAACAGTATTTTTAAATGTTAGGAAGGTTTAGTCTACTGTGATGGCCAGAACAGAAGAGAAGTGCTGCTTTGGTCTTGTTCTGTGCCATACATTATATTACAACATGAATGGTGGATGAATAATGTGCACAGAAGTACCTTCTTATCTTGATGAGGTCACCCCATAAAATTTTACCAAGAGTAGCCACTGGTCTGATGGTCTCACTTTGAGAGCTCTGGCCTATATTTTTTTGTGCAGAAGCTGGATTTTGGGCTCCTGTCCGAAAAGCACAGATAGATAAATGAACTATAGTGCAACTTAAATTCTAATTTTGACGAACATCTGTTATGTAGAACAAAAGTAGAGAAAAACAAAGGGAGTTGAAAAATAACTATTTACTGTTGCCCACATTGTAGATGAGTGACTTTGCCTCAACACCTAAATAGGAAAATGAGTATAGTCAGAGGTTAAAGTAGGATCCAGCAGGTGTGGGAACCCCATTATTGGTTGTAGTGGTGCAGTGTGGGGAAAAGAATCACTTAGAAATAAGTCACAGTAATTCTGATTGTGAGTGCAAGTAACATAATCTTCTGTGCTGCTGCCCTTTGTGGATTTAGCCAACTGAATTCAACAAGATATAAGCAGATGTTACATGAGCTATCTTCCCTATGAGCTATCTAGCTAATTTCCCACTCCTTGATAGTATAAAGCCAAGGTGGAATTCAGTGAGTGAATCTAATTAGCATCATCTCCTTAAATTTAATTTGATGTCTGCTACCTTTGATGTAACCTAACACTCACCATGAACACCACAGCCACTCTGCACCAGTCCAACACAGTGCATTACTGTAAACTTCACCACAGTACTGCAAACTAACCAGTGTAGTCTGCATTAAACTGCCTAGTATTTTCATGCAACCTTTGAGTAACAAAACATTGGTTTACCTCAATTTCTTTTGCAGGACATTTTGCAATATGAAAAAAAACATACTGTAACTTCAGCAACACAACATGTATAGATCTAGCATTTGTTCCAAAAAAAAACCTCTAAAATGAACAAGGACATTACATATAAACTTTAAATTTCCAATTTATCAAATGTCATCGAGCAGTCCTTACTTTTAAAAATAACCGCTTTTCTTCTTCTCCTGTCCTGTCTTTTTTACATCTTTCTCTATCTCTAGTGAAGTTATCGCACATTTTCTAAAGAAGCTACTGTTGGCTGCCCCCTTATTCATAAGGGGTTGGCCCTAATGTATGATTTGGCAGAATATTTGTATGATTTTTACACCAGATGCCCTTCCTGACACAGCTCCCAAGTGATTTGTGTCTCCTCCCAGGACTGAACCAGAAATCTTTCACTTATTTCACAAACATGTAAATCCCTACACTATTGAGCCACTATCTCACTTTCTTTCATCGCCCTGGGATATAAAGCAGCTGCACCTTTAGCTAGCAGACACATTGTGTGACACAATGCACAGAAACAGTTTGTGTGTTTACTGATATTTGTTGAGCTGTTTGAAAGTTGCATTTGAAATTTCCTGTCCCTTAAAAAAACACTACTCCCTTTATGCTCACTTCTCTTCTGTGGTACTAGCTAGATGCTTAAGTACCATGACCACAACATATTGACATAAGTGTGTCTTTTGTCCTGTCTTCCTCCCCTCACCCCCAACCGGTCGCGGCAGATGGCTGCCCCTCCTTGTGCCTGGTTCTGCCGGAGGTTTCTACCTGTTAAAAGGAAGTTTTTCCTTCCCACTGTCCCTGAGTGCTTGCTCATAGGGGGTCACCTGATTGTTAGGGTTTTCTCTGTATTATTGTAGGGTCTTTAGCTTACAATATAAAGTGCCTTGAGGTGACTGTTGTTGTGATTTGCACTATATAAATAAAATTGAAATGAATTGAATCAGCACCAACAACGCCATTCCAGATCATTCCATCCCACTTTAACCCCTGAGTATACTGCTATAAATGATGCATAAATTATGTTTTGTGCGTTTTTCTTCTCTTCATGTACGATAAGCACGGTGATGGATACACCAATAGGGATGTCTTTTATATGTTATTCTTCCCTCCATTTAGGTTCAAATTGGTCTGATGTTTGAAAGCGCGCAGTGAAGGGAAATAATAACACCCCCTTTCTACTCCTTACTGAAAATGTAAGGAGTAGAAAGTAGAGATATTTGTGTTAAAATGTAAGGAGTAAAAGTAAAACAAAAGTACAGATACCTGAAAATTCTACTTAAGTACAGCAACAAAATATTTGTACTTCATGACTTCCCATCTCTGCTCATGGAGAAACAGAGTACATTCAAACTCAAAGCTTTTTTCTAGTTGACCCTCCCTTCGTTGTTGTAATTGCATCACACATGTATAACTCAGTGATGAGGACAGTTGATTGACCACTGAGTTTATGATTGATTTCTTGCATGTGTTTGATCACTGCACAACATGTGGAAGTTTTCTTTGATGCTATTGCATTTAGATCATGCTGAAGCTCAATGTGGCAGGGAACCCAGAGAGATACAGCACAGTCTGTGGAGCATTCATATTTAATAGTGCATAGGTCTTTCTAACACATCATACCAGTCAGGCCTATTAGTAGGATGGATCTTTTCCTCTCACTGCTCTGTCTCAGTGAGGGAAAAGCAGACTCTTTCCATTTTGAGGGATGGTAGAGGGGTAGAAGAATCTCACCTGGAATTGATCATTGTCATGTAAAATCTTAATTTTATCTACAGACGAGCAGATAATTAGATCTAATTTTACCACAGCTGAAAGGAATTTATGTGTATGACAGCTATCTCTAGGCTCATTATGGTCTCCTTTTTCATCTAACCAAAGAGCAGAAACAAACCCACCTTCCTCTCTTCTCCATTCAAACAGTTTGTCAGTAAAAATCTGTTGTCAGAATTGCAAATGATTAGTGAGAGGCAAGTCATAACACAATAAATGTTTCATTTACATTTTTTAGCCAAATAATGTTTGATGTTAAGAACAATATAACTCTGCTATTTAAACTGCTCTCTATATCATATCTTTTCTAACCTCACAGGCCTTTCTCTTGCTGGAGGCTAGCTGTTCACTTTGAAGGTGCAGCATGAAAAGATGGCACAGCTGCTTGTACCACCAGGTCCAGACAGCTTCCGCCCCTTCAGTCCTGAGTCCCTTAAAGCCATTGAAAGACGGATTGCTGAAGAGAATGCCAAGAAGCCCAAGGGAGAGAAGAAAAAACGCAAAAATGAACATAAGCTCAGGCCCAACCGTGACCTGGAGGCAGGCAAATCACTCCCTCTTGTGTATGGGGACATTCCAAAAGGCCTGGTGTCGATACCACTGGAGGACCTGGATCCCTGCTACAATAATCAGAAGGTAGGTTTGTTTGAATTTAAACTTGAGCACTAAGCTCAAAGTTTAGATGACAGCTCTGAACACAAGAGAATCGGGATTTGATTTTGTCTCGTAATCTATTTTAAAAAAAGAAAATATTTATCCCAAAAAAATCTTGTTTTCTTACTTGTCATCACATGACATGACAGACCACATAATTAGACTTGTTCTCAGCTCTGTTTATGTTTAGGTTAAGTCATTATTTGTGACACTGCATGCATCTATTACCATGGCACTGTTGGCCTTAAATCTTAGTTGACAGGCCAGTAAAAATTATTATATAAACATTTTTTTATGAGATTTGTCAAGCAGTATACAAACATGATTATTAATTATGCTAAAATGTAAATAATAGTCAGCTGATAGCAAAAGTCTTGAATCACCCTTAATTTCTTTGTGTTTTGCTTCCAAGGAGCAAGACGTTCTTGTAATTATTTAATTTCTTGTAATTATTATTAATAGTTCTATCTTTCCGAAGGTTTTTCTTTGGACCTTGGCTGCCTTTACACGCAAGTTCAGTCCGTGTATCAGAACATTTTCAGAGGAATGTTTTTTTTCGTTTGTTTGTTTGTTGGTTTTCTAATTTGTTGAGCCAACTTAACATTGAACTATGTATCATTCAAGCATAAAAAGGCACCTAACTCAAGGGATGAATCAGTGTAGTCTACACATAACAGACAACTTAGTAAAGAACCAACTTTAAATTGTATCTTTAGGCACTTTGTTACTAGCAGCCTGTCAAAAACATATAATTTGTTCTGATTTCTTTAGTTCAATCCATTAAAAATGCCAAAGATTACACAGTTTGACAGACATAAAATTGCATTTTTGCACCAACAAGGTGATTCCCAAGCAGCTATTAGCCACAAACTTGGCATATCTCAACATGGTGTGCAGTATGTCCGTAAAAAAATTTGAGGAAACTGGACAAGTGGCAGTGGAGCGATGCATCTGGCCCTTCACTTGATCTGAGTGTGAACAGTGAGTGTGTAAAACATGGTGGAGGCTCTGTCATGGTTTGGTGCTGCATTTCAGGCAGTGGTGGGGGGAGATCTTGACAAAATTGATAGAAATACAAACACAGAAATGTACCACCAGATTTTACAATACCATGTGGAAAACATCTGATTAGTAATGATTTCATATTTCAGCATGACAATGATCCCAAACACACTGCCAATGCAGTAAAAATATACCTGGATAGAAAAACACACAATGGAACACTATCCAGACCTCAACTTTAATGAAGCAGTGTGAGATCATCTTGACAGAGAACGTAACAAAAGGCAGCCAACATCCAAAGAAGAGCTTTGAATGTCCTTCAAGAAACCTGGAGAATTATTCCTAAAGACTACTTAAAGAAATTACAAGAAAGCTTGCTTAAAGAGTTCAAAAAGAGTTCAGGCTGTATTGAAGAATAAAGGTGGTCATACCAAATACTGACTTTCAAGCTCATTTGAATTGCGCAAACTGTTTTTGCCATAGTGTATTTCTGTGTATCCTTGCAGGTGTTTCAATAAATCTCTTTATATTTAAAACACTTTAAAAGACTTTAAAGAAATAAGTGATTTCTCAAGACTTTTGCACAGTACTGTATGATGTTATATATTTTTGTAAACTGTAATGAGATATTGCAAGACAGTGAAAGAGTATTGTATGTCTATCTTTTTATCTCCCAGACTTTCATAGTATTAAACAAAGGAAAGTTAATTTTTCGCTTCAATGCCAATCCTGCCTTGTACCTCCTGAGCACCTTCAACCCTATAAGAAGGATATCAATTCAGATTCTGGTACACTCATATCCTTTCATTAAGATGTGAATATGATATGCATGAATAATGTTTATGTTGAGCTGCCTGCTGACCTAAGCCCAGGATTACGTGTTCACTTTATTACTTTATTTATACAAAAAAACCAGTTACTTCCTTGACAACTGCCTGTAAATTGTTCAGCATGGTGATCATGTGCACTATCCTCACCAACTGTGTATTTATGACATGGAGCCAACCACCTGATTGGGCAAAGAATGTGGAGTAAGTGTTCTACAAATCACACATACTTTATACAAACACAACATACACACGGTGTAGATATTATGAAGAGTAACAGACATTTCTTTTTCTAACAGGTACACATTTACGGCGATCTACACCTTTGAATCCCTTGTTAAAATTTTAGCTCGGGGGTTCTGTATAGGAAAGTTCACGTTTCTAAGAGATCCTTGGAATTGGCTGGATTTCTCTGTCATTGTCATGGCGTAAGTATAGAGTTCTTGACATCATATTTGGATTTTTTTTCACACATTTAGACTTTACTGTCCTGAGAAAAAACTTCATCAGGCTTTCATAAACAGAGACATTATTTGTTAGCCTTAGTTTTTGTTATTGATTGTAGCCTCATTATCACTGGCGTGCATGGCTCCATAGTACATCTATTGTCATCTCTGTAAATATTCTAAAATAATTGTAATTTTTCCTGCAGGTATGTAACAGAGTTTGTACCCCTAGGCAATGTTTCAGTCCTTCGGACATTCAGAGTACTAAGAGCTTTTAAAGCAATTTCTGTTATTCCAGGTAAGCAGTTACCATTTTTGTTTTGTTCTTTTATGGTTTAACACTGCCCTACTCCAATTGCCCACCCTAGAGCAGCCATGATCCCACCAGTACTACATTGTCAAACACATTTCACACAGTTGTTTCACCAATATGAAAGTCAACAATCCTCCAAAAAATCTTGCATGAGAGCTTGTTCAAATGGGGATGTTTCAGGAGGATTGGACCAGTTTCAGTTCCTAGATATTTGCCTCCCATGCTTTGCTGTGGTGCTTTCAGTGAGATAAAAGTGTCTCTGTGTTGAAAAATACATTTAGACCAAAATGTTAACAAAAGAAGTGGGCTTATGAGACTTAGGATACATGTCATCTTATAGCTTGTTCTGTAGATGGCAATGAAAAAGAAGATAAAGAGTCAATCTGCTCTTATTCTAACTCCATTTATTCTTAAAGTAAATATGCACCAAATGTAGCTACAAAGCATACCACTCAGATGGATCAACCAGATGGATTAAATAATGTTGGCACCAGGTTTAGACAACAAAAAAGAGTGTACTGAATAAAAAGACAATTGTTGACAATCAGCGGAGTACTCCTAAAGGCAAAGCTCACTGGTATCATGTTGTATTGTTTGCTTATACCTGCTTATAATATTAACTGTCTCTTAACTGACTGCAAGTGATTTTGTGTTTGACAGGCCTAAAGACCATTGTTGCTGCGTTGTTCCAGGCAGTGAAGAAGCTCGCTGATGTGATGATTCTCACCGTTTTCTGCTTGAGTGTCTTTGCCCTAATAGGGTTACAGCTGTTTATGGGCAATCTGAAAAATAAGTGCATACGAGAAGATTTTTTAATGAATTATTTTAATACGACAAATATGACTGTGGACTTCGAAAATGAGAGTAAGTATTTGATTTTCCTCTGTATTGCTTTTAGTTGTCCACATGTCATCTTGCTAAAATAAAAATTTTAATTTGGAATGTTTATTACCGTACACTGTGGAAATTGTATATATTTATACATACATTGGTGTGAAAAAGTATTTGCCCCCTTCCTGATTTCTTAGTTTTTTGCATATTTGTCACACTTACATGTTTCAGGTCATCACACAAATTTTCATATTAGACAAAGATAACCTGAGTAAATACAAAATGCAGTTTTTAAATGATGATTTCATTTATTAAGGGAAAAAAATTATCCAAACCTTCCTGGCCCTGTGTGAAAAAGTAATTGCCCCCTAAACCTAATAACTGGTTGTGCCACCCTTGGCAACAAGAACTGCAATTAAGCATTTGCAAAACTGGAAATGAGCCTTTCACATCACTGTGGAGGAATTTTAGCCCACTCTTCTTTGCAGAATTGTTATAATTCAGCCACATTGGAGGGTTTTCGAGCATGAACGGCCTATTTAAGGTCATGTCAAAGCATCTC
>VUQS01031969.1:5987-26430 GCA_015108495.1 Heterochromis multidens | reverse complement strand
TTACTTCCTGTTTACGGGATGGAAAGATCTTTAAACCTAACACTCCACAGACAAACTACTGAAAAACACAGCCACCAGTGGCACGGACTTATTTACTTCTGTGTTCTCCCTGCAAAAAGAGGCTTGTCAAACAACCCTACCACTGAAGTTATAAGATGAGATGGCAAGTTACCCACACCAACTGCTTCAACACTAGTAAATACAACTAGGGTCAACTCAAGTGTCTAAAGTCACCGACAGACTTTTGATTATATTTCTCTCACACACACACACACACACACACAGAGCAACAGTTCCTCCACTATCCCCTTCTATTCTACATCCTCAGTCATGACAGCAGCGAGGCTTCTGCTGCAACAGCTCAACTAGACTTTTTTTCTTTGTTGGAATCCCAAACATTTTGTTTATGCACATTTTACAACCCATTTCAGTTTGCTTTTGCTTGTTCACAGTGGCGCCACTGTTGGTGTTAATCAGCATGTGATTTCATGGCTTATTTCTATCAGTTGGTTAGTGGGTTCAAGCACCAGTCACACTGCGAGACGGTCAGGCCTCAAATTTTGACACAAACAGAACTCAGAATGTTATTCCCATGTTGGCTTTGGTCGCAGGGTTAAGACAAAGGGCAACTTTGAACCTCATTTTTGTCAGAAGCAGCCCTAAAAAAAAAAAACCCAAAAAAAAACAAAATCACAGTGCATATTTTTGTACATACAACTACACAGTGTGTATTTTTGCTCTGTTGACCTGAATATAAAATGTACCATATATACAGACTGAGAATGATTGACTACTTACACACTTGTCAGCCTACTGTTCTTGCTTTACTTGTATAGAAGGCTTCCTTAAACAAGTCATTTGGACACGACACAGAAGGAAAAGCACAGGCGTGAACCATAAAAACTTTATTTGAACAAAGCCATTGTTAATGATATAAATAACATTTGTGCTTACGCTACTATGAGAGCTCAAATTGGCTGCTGTGAAGACAAGCCAACTAAGTTCTGTGATGTTTTGGAGTCACCAGCAAAGCTCTGCCCCATCACAAACCTGAGCACAGGTCTAATTAGCTGGTAAGTAAAAACACCTGTGTGCAAGAACTTAAATCTTGTTAACTTGAATTTGTAATATTGCAATCAGAAACAAAAATTAGAATGTATGTTACCTGTGCCACATTAAAAGATGCTATGTGCTAAATTTCAAAGAGAAATTCAAAAACAAAAAGATCTGAAGACCAAGACTTTGAAGTATTTTACTTCAAACAAAGTCGCTCACAGTTGATTTGACTTGTTAGCCAAACCTTAGTCAGAAGGGAGGAACTACTGGGTGGTATCTGATTGTGCAGTATTTGTTTAAAATGAAAATCTGGACTTGGAGCACACTACTGCCCAGCACTACTGTAAATAAATCTGAGCATGCCAGAGGTGGCAGTGGCCTCTAGTCTTGTTAAAATAACCCCTCTGCTCCCCATCCCTAAGAGGACGTTTCCATAATCAGTACAAGGTCTCCTTCACAATAAAGGAAAAAATGTTGTGTAACAGAACACCACACCTTACTCACTGGAAGAATAGTGCGTAATGATGACGACCAGAGCACTGTCCTGAAATGAATGAGAAAAACATCTACACCTTTACAAAAGCACTTCCGGCCAATACTGCAGCCGGCATTCACAGGTTATCTATATGTGAAGTTGTCCTTGAAGAGAGTTGTTGCTCTTTTGTCTGTGTCTAAAAGAAGTCTGTATGTCCCGGGCTGACTCCCGAGCATCCCTTCAGCGGTTTGCGTTGCCACGCTGGGAGCCTGTCAGAGCGGCTCAGTGTCAAACCTTACAGCCCTGCTGAGTCAAGCTGACCATATACTTAAGCCAGACCAACCACACTGGCCGGATGCTCGCCCTCCTCTTAGGTGCTAAAGAAATGCTCCCTGTCAAGCCTGTTTGAGGAGTCGTCAGGTACAGTATAAGAAACAGACGCGGCTGAAGAAGGCCGAGGCCAGTTTAGCAGACTTTTTCATATAAACTGAGCTGATCTGGTTTATGGATATGTTTCACTTGTCTCCCCACCCACGGTCCAGTTAGGTATAATTGGGATTACCTAAATGATTATTTCTAATATTGGATGTTATTGTCCTTAATGATGGCCAGTAAGCTGGAATGTATGCAATATTTTGGAGAGCTTCTTCACCATTTGTGCTTTTTTAACAGCTGGGAAAGCTGAATAAACAGTGTGTGAGAGCCTGTGGTGTTTCCATGTCCCTGAACCAGACAGGTGGCATTCTCTATTAGGGAGAAAACTGGGCCCAGCTACTTAAAATAAAAAAAAATAAATAAAAAAAACGCCATTCACAAATCTGTCAATTAAACGTGATCTTAAACGGTTCCACAGGTATAAAAGGTCACAACGTCCTCAAGTTTTAGTATCCACTGAAGTTATATGGGCTTATTTCAACTCAGTATCAACCTCAAGCTTGGCACAAAATTCGCTAAATGAAGAGCATTAAAAGGACAAAAGTTTTGCCTCCTCTTTGTCTTACCTTGCCTGACAGTTTTCAACCTGACGGGACCTTTGCAGTTCTTTATCACGGTGTATATATCGTACAAGGGTAATCCCGAAATTGAGAGGTTCTCCACTTCGAGCAGCAGCTCCCCTTCACTTAATTTCCCACTTTTGTAAAGCACCACATCCTTGTTAATTGGTCCAATGTAGGCGAACTCTCCGTTCTCCGCGCCGCCACGCAGCGGCACATTCAGCTCACCGCGGGCATCTTTGGACACGGAGACCTCGTTCACCCTGGAGGTCCAGTGGTTTTTCTTTAGCACGGGTTTGGACATTGTGAACAGTTTAAGACCCGACACCAAACCGGGCGGGCTCTGCCACCGGGATGGGGAAACACAGTTGCAGCGGCGGCGACGACTCTCTCTCTCTCTCTGTTTAAAAAGTAGACTTGTATCCGAGTGAAGCGCAGCAAACTTTCTTTCTCTTCCACAGAAACATGAGTGCCTCTCACAGTATTGTCCCGACGCTTTCCCCGGGCTGACAAAATCAAGCCATTCCTGTCTGCTCTGAAGTCACTCCTTGCTGTGTAGTTATTCTTCTCATTTTTCTTAACATCCCTCCAGTTTAATCCTCCTTTATCGTTGTCATCCTACATCTGCCACGGTCCCACTCACGGCTCGTGTCCACTTCTTAAATCCTCTCGGTTGTTCTGAAAACTCACTTTTAAAGGTTTTTCTTTCTCTCGTCCGGTTAACAGCGACTGTACTCTTCCTCTCCCCGTATCCCACCGCTGACTTTATCTGTGGTCGACAGCGTCCGGGGCTCCTTTAATCAGGTACGTCGCTCTGGTGCGTGGAGCTGAAATTCATTCCCACTCTGGCGCTGGGAATGTGTTGCTGTCCGTGCTGCATTCACGCGCTGTCGGATATTTTGCGTTCAAGAAGAGGTCACGTGAATACCCATCGCTAACCTGGGTGAACTCTTGCTTTACTCATTGTTTTTGTTTCTGACAAGACACAGATACTATAGGCCATGTTCCATTGTTTCTGTTTATTGTGGGTTCAATTTAAATTTAACTTATATAAGTATAATGGAGTGTGTAACTTTGTAAGTCCACTTAAATACTCTGCAGCAATAATGTTCGAATTAAATCACAATTGCGAGCTGAAGTGGTACCTACAGGCTCCACAAAAATCACTTCTTTTCACAGTCAAGTGCACGACTTAAATTATTTATCTCTGCATATGTTTTCTTTCAAGGCAGTGGTATGTACATGCATTTCTCTGCATAATTTACAACATTAGTATTTACAGTATCACCATGGTACGGTGAGGGGAGGTACTATCAAAATAACTTTGAGTACCGAATGTCAGAGTCTACAAAAGGTACATGAAGGCAGCAGTATTACAATGAGCGCATGCGTGCTGCTCTAGGCAGAAAGAGGTTTTGACTTCCCCAAATTAGAGCCTGGTGTCACTTTGTTAATTTCAGTCAGTTCAAATTAAATTAAAGTGTGCATCTTGATAAAATCTGCTCATTATCTATAACATGTGCAGTAATCTAAGATATTTTATTTAAATATTGTCATGTCAAGGACTCCACCTGATTTCCAAAAAGAATGTATTTTTTTTTTAATCCATCAGGCTTGATATAATGAATCTGACTGAAATGCTTATTTCATAACTTAGTGAGTCAGGGGTTAACCCTGTGATCATGTCAGTCTGGGATTCCTGTATTTCAGGTTAGACAGGTGTCACACCATGTTTTCATGCTTGCTTGAAACCTCCCCTCTCTGTTTATGCAATCTCTTTGCACCTGACGCAATACTATCTACAACATTTGTTGTAGGCCCAGCTACTGTTTTTGTTAAACAGAAACCAACTTGTTGGCAGCCAAATCTAAGAATCAGTGAGATGCTTAAAAATAATGATAGAGATAGACAATCAGCTTGATAGACAGCAGGTGGAGACAAGAGGGATGAATAGAGTGCTTGATGAAATCACATGGGCCGGGCCTCTCACCTTGGGAGCAGCAGATGAACTTTTTTTTTTCCAACCTAAAAATAACAGTAAAGCACTCCTGGTCCCACCGGAGGAAAAACTATTGGCCTGGATGGGATGGGAAATAGTAAGTGTACTTATATAGCTCAAACTGTAACTTTCCCTCATCTTCATCCATTATTAGCTCCTCATACATGAAATGCATGATTAATATTTGTTCAGTTCAGTGCAGTTCAGTTTCCAGGGGAAATTCTCTTTGCAAGCAAGTGATGAACAACAAACATTAATATGGAAAAGTACTTAAAACATGACACAGGCCCAAGTGTCATGAATTATGAATGCCTTCATTCATCTACAGTGCACCATTAAACTAACACTGCATTCCAAACTACGCCATAAAAAATACATTAACCAGAGGTAAGCTATTATGTAGTACAAGAAACAAATAGTTTATCCTTTTCCTGAGAGACACACTTATTCTATACTATTCTTACTTACTATAGTTAGCTAATAAAGCAAAGTGAAGTTTTTGTTGTTTTTCAGTTGCACTGAAATATTGAATATGGATGCTGAAGATGGAGCTGCCAGACAGGAGGAAAAGAGGAAGAACACAGAGGGGGTTCATGGATGTAGTGAAGGAGGACATGCAGAGGGTTGGTGTGACAGAAGAAGATGCTAGGGACAGGATGAGATGGAAGCAGATGATCCGCTGTTGTGACCCCTAAAGGGACCAGCTGAACGAAAAAGAAGAAGAAGTTGATTTGAGCCTCCAGGAATGACACTTGGTTATGCACCAGTGTTGGCATAGTGGCCAAACCATGTTACTACAGCTTCCCCATTCCTCACATGATGCACACTACCCTAAAAAGCTACTGCCTGCAAATTTATTGTAATAATTTTGGCCCTGGGTTTTTTTTTTTTTCTGGTGCAAATCATTGTGCCAGCAATTTATTTTTCCCAGATGTTGTTTTATAACTAAATAGCTACAAAACTGGCATTCCCATCAGCCTCATTTGTACTTTGATTTTAGTGCTAAATAGCACTACACGCTGAATTACATTGTGAACATAGTTGTCATTATACCTGCCAGACATTAGTATGTTTGTATTATGACTAAGCATTTTAGCTCAAGGCACCATCATGTAAAAGTGCAGCATCACTTGACTGGAGCTTCTGCATATGCCACCTTTATTTCTTTATATTTTGCTAGGAAAATGGGAAATAATTGCAGTATTTTTTTTAAATCATGTGCAAACATACATGGAAACACAGTGTATAAGACAAAAACAGAGTTTGTACAGTTCTAACAGGCTTGAAAGTCAATATTTGGTGTGACAACCTTTATTTTTCAACACAGCCTGAACTCTCTTAGGATAGCTTTCTTTAAGTAGGAATAGTTTTCCGGGCTTCTTGAAGGACATTCAAAGCTCTTCTTTGGATGTTGGCTGCCTTTTGTTCTGTTCTCTCTCAAGATGATCCCACACTGCTTCAATAATGTTGAGATCTGAGCTGTGGGGAGGTCAATCCATGACTGATAGTGTTCCATTGAGTGTTTTTCTATCCAGGTATGCTTTTACTGCACTGGCAGTGTGTTTGGGGCCCTTGCCATGCTGAAAAATGAAGCTTTAGCCTATCAGACACTTTCCAGATGGTATTGTATGGTAGATTAAAATCTGACAGCGCTTTTCTGTTTTCACAATTCCATCAATTTTGACAAGATCTCCAACACCACTGGCTGAAATGCAGCCCAAACCATGACAGAGCCTCCGCCATATTTTACAGATGGCTGTAGAAACTCAGTGTTGTACCTCTTTCCTGACCTCTGTACATATTGACAATAGTTTGAACCAATCAAACAAAAAAAATCCAAATTTGGATTCATCACTCCATAAGACTTGTTGCACTGATTTTCAGTCCAGTTCTTGTATAATGTGGCATACCTCAGCCTTTTCTCACAGTTTACCTTCCTTAAGAATGGCTTCTTCACAGCCACCCTTCCACTGAGACCATTTCTGATGAGGCTTCAGTGAACAGTATGGATCAACTGAAGGGCCAGATGCATCGCTCAGGTCCTGTGTCAGGTCTTTCTTGATTTTTTTTTTTTTTCCTGTTTCTTTAGAATATGACTTACTATTTATCTGCTGTAGATAGTTTTTAGGGCCTGCCACTTCCTCTTTTGTCCTCTACTTGTCTGGTTTCAAGGCACCATTGTGTTCTTTTAACCACCAATGTGTTCTTTTCACTGAAAGAACACAAAAATACAAACTGTATTATCTTTGAATTTGTCATACATTCAATGAAAGAAATGGGAACCAATGATGTGTTTTTATGAAAGGCTGCTTGTAAAAATGTGCCTAAAGATACAACTTAAAATTGGTTATTTGCTAAGTTTCCTGTTATGTGTAGACACAACACTGGTTCAACCCTTGAGTTAGGTACCTTTTTTATGCTTGAATGACTCACAGGTCAATGTTAAGTTGCTTAACAAACAAATAAAAAGAAAACATTCCTCTAAAAATGGTCAGGTACAAGGACTGGACTGAAAATGAGTGAAAAAGCAGCCAATGTCCAAAGAAAAACTTTGAAACTATTGTGAATATAAAGAAATGAGGGGTGACTCTCATTCGAGGGAACATCCCTGACTGGCCACAGAAAGCAGGTGACAGGGTAAAAGAAGATTCTGAAGACATCATACTGGTTGGCCTGTTTCTCTTCTCCAGGAAAATGGAGTAGGGTTAGTTCATGTAAGTTCTGTTCACTAAGTCAGGGTTAACTCTGGGATCATGTCTGCCTGAAGTCTAGTAAGAAGGAGGACGCTAAAGGGTTAAAGGAAGTTTTAGAAGTGGTGACTGGGTTTAGTGTGTGTGTCTGCATGCGTATACATGCCAGTAACTTCTAACGTGACCTCCGTGGGGGTCAGCCAGCTCCTCTGCCAGCTTCCTGTCACACAGTGTCACCCAAATCAGATCGACGGAGGCAGACACACTGCCACGGGCCCAAAATTTCCTATTCCCTTTCCACACATCCATCACTCTGTATGTGTCAACATCTTCCTTAGCATTTGACTGCCACATTCTCTCTGTCTTTCCCTCAGTAGCAAACATGAATAAACTGCAAACATTTGGTGCTATCATAATCATCTCGGTATTCAGCACTAAATTGCATGCAATACCCACACCACAGTCAGACTGCCATTCTCACATTAGATGCTGTCATTTTGCAACCATGCATTATAAGTTCTAGAACATGTCCAGTGTCACACATGTAATACAAACTCAAACCCACTGATTATGTGCAGATCTTGTGGAGTTATTTATAAAAGTTATTACTTGTCACTGAGAACTCTCATTAAAACAGCACTTTCTCACGATTGCACTCTGCCATTGTGCCTCTGTGTTATGACAGCATTTAAAAAAGAAGACATGGATAAGAATGGTTTGTGTGTCATAAACTATTATTAGCCACCATTTTCATTCACTCTGCGTGATGAGCTTAGTGATACCACTGACAAGTAACGACCGATTGCGCTTAATGGCCAACAGTAATAAAGCACCCTTCAAATTTGACAGCTGTGCTCAGATGACTTTGGGACCCCTCTGTGGCAGATCTCCACCATTAGTAGCTTTCATTTTGTACACAGTGGCTGAGCCATCCATCACTTCTGATTTTAAGTTGTGTAACGTGATATATGCATCGTGGACACAGAGGCTGCCCCTGTTGTAATTCAGCAGAAGTTTCTGTTACAGCTGCATGTGAAAGTTTCTCACGTAGTCTCTGCGATTTGCTTTGTTCATTACAGAGTTCAACCCCAGATGACTGCATAATGTAGTCAAAAACAATGTAAGTCTTTGCATAGAATTATCAAGCAAAAATAGCAAAGGAAAAGAGGAGGAAAGTTGCTTTCATATCTCTGTTGTATGACTCCAGAGTGATTAATCAGCAAAGTAGCTGCAGGAGGATTTTTTTTTAAACATTAACAACCAGGGAAGAAAAGAAAGAAAGAAAGAACATGCTTTAACTTAACCGTGGCTGTCACAGCTGTAGAAACGGAGTGGACTGTATAATGTGATGTGGCCCGACACGCGACCTTTTAACATATCCCCTCCTGGAAGCAGCTTCTCTTCTCTGCTACATCTCGTACCTCAAAGCTTCCTTCTATTTGGAAATGTCCAACAGCTTTCCCTCTGACATTTCACATCTCAATCTTTAATGATTTTGCTATCTTTGCAGACTTTGTGTATGTGAAATGACATTAAATGAACTCCATATAAATATTTAACAGAACTCCACATTTCTTTTTAATTCTTAGGATCTCTAATGGGTCAGCATAGTCTCAAAATCAGTAGTCTGTAAAGTTTTTTTTTTTGTTTTTTTTTTTGTGTGTGAATTTCAAACCCATTTTCTGCTTCGATTGGTGAGTTCAAACTTTTGCAAGCCATGGCTGCACCATCCTCTATGTCAAGAGGAACAAAATGTGTTTCAGTGGATGAAAACCTGACACCACAAGCTTGTGTATATTCAAGCTGAGGGCCACACGTGATATTGTATTGATGCACAAGTTTGCACATCTGAGGGGCAGCATCTGCATCATTCATGAGTCCTGAAAACCGTATGAACCTTCCCTGAGGCCTATCAGTGCATCATAGCCGAACCCACTGAGTGGCTCCCAGCATTGTATAACAAGCGGGTTTTGTTCAGGTCACGTCATAGCTGACCTGTGACCTTTCTGTGCTCATCACTTAACACGGACTCTGCAAATGAGGAGGATCATTTTTCTGCTTTAGATGTCACTTTAATCTGTTTTACCTCTGTGCCCTGATAATGCCTCATTCATCATAATAGCCACAAAGCATTGATGGGAAAGAGAGAGGAGGAGAAGAGAGAGAGTGCACAGCAGGCTGAGAGGGAGTGAGTGAGAGAAAAAGAGTGCAATCCTACTTTTAACTAAAGCAGAGCTGCAAAGCTCGGTGTTGCCCTGGAAGATTAAGGATGAATGGCTCAGCACAAAAAGGCCAACAGATTATCAACGGGGCTGCAGAGAGCTGTCATATCAAAGCCGGTGACAGGAGGGGAGGAGGGTGGGGAGTCAGTACAGAGACTAATGAGTTACTTGGAATAGTTACTGTAAGCTGTGCTGTACTGGAGCGCTACTGTACTAAAATGCACTCTGAATGGGGCTCTATTCTGTTTTTACAACTGAGCTTTTTTTAACCAAGGGCCAGACAGGAGAGGAATGAGTGAATTATCCACGATATTCAGCATATTAAGGAGCCTAAATAAAGGTCAGCACATTCTCAAAGCTGGCTGTGATCCCAAGAAATAAAACACAAGCTG
Source organism: Heterochromis multidens (assembly GCA_015108495.1). Taxonomy (NCBI): domain Eukaryota; kingdom Metazoa; phylum Chordata; class Actinopteri; order Cichliformes; family Cichlidae; genus Heterochromis; species Heterochromis multidens. Next base: position 16,601 of record VUQS01031969.1, on the reverse strand, counting down.
AACCTGGATGCTGCAAATGTTTGGCTCAAACTTCACTTTGATATAGCACAAAATGGCAGTCCAGTCTTCCAAATAGTGTTTTCAAACCTGCAGGAGAATGTCTTTAAATTGCTGTGTTCATAATTATATCTGGATACAGGAACAGTTGCATTTTGTATTTAAGCTCATCTGGGATCTGTTTTGAATATGCATATGACTATGCAAGGTGTGTTTGTTTTGTCGCTATAACAAATACACTTCTGCATGCACAGGTCTACAAATTAGTTTTTTTTAATACACCCTGAATACAAGAACCTCTAGCCACTGTTAACTTGCAGCACTCAGCACGTCTCCCAAATACTACTGCCTGCTTTGATGACGTCTTCAGACGTATGCCATATGGGTCATCATGTCAGTAGCACTCTGTATTGCCCTCCAAAGCTCTTCCTGTCAGTGGGAACCCAGAGAGGATCATCATCTTTTTTGGACTGGCAGCTGAGCAGAGTTAAGTATCTTTTTTTTTTTTTTCATCTGTATTTTCGGGGCCTTAGGAAGGACGACTGACTGCACCTAAATGAAGACAGCAGGACATTTGTGCATTTACATTAAATTAAGAAGTTTTGCTTGTTGCTCTAAAATTTCTCATTTAGAAACGGATACTATATTTTCCTTGCCAAAGCACATATGGTTTTATTTCTCCCTGATTACATTATATTGTCATTATCTACACAGGAAAGGCTGTCACTGATGCTACTCGCAGTTGCATTTGGTAACAGTGAATTTTGGTGGAAGCTTCAATTTAATGTTAACATTCACAGTTTCACATTAGACACTACACTTAATTTGAGCTGTTACAGTGGGGAAAATAATTATTTGATCCCCTGCTGAATTTGTAAGTTTGCTAACTTCCAAAGAAATGAACAGTCTCTAATTTTTATGGTAGTTTCATTTTAATGGAGAAAGATAGAATATCAACCAAAAATCCAGAAAAAACACAATACATAAAAGTTATAAACTGATTTGCAAGTCATTGAGTGAAATAAATATTTGATCCCCTACAACCCAGCAAGAATTCTGACTCCCAGAGTTTGGCTGTGTGTCCACGTGGCACACAGATTAAAGTCAGTCAATCAATCAATTACAGATACTCCTGATCTCAACTTGTTATGTACATAAAGCACACCTGTCCACAGAATCAGTTTCTTCCATTCCAATCTCTTCACCACCATGGGCAAGACCAAAGAGCTGTCAAAGGATGTCAGGGACAAGATTGTAGACCTGCACAAGGCTGGAATGGGCTACAAGACCATCAGCACACGTGAAGGTGACAACTGTTGGTGCGATTATTTGGAAATGGAAGAAATATAAAATGACCATCAATCACCCTCAGTCTGGAGCTCCATGCAAGATCTTGCCTCATGGGTTAGGATGATCATGAAAAAAGTGGTGGATCAGCCCAAAACTACACAGGAGGAGTTTGTTAATGATCTGAAGACAGTTGGGACCACAGTCACCAAAAACACCATTGGTAACGCACTACACTGTAATGGACTGAAATCTTGCAGCACCTGCAAAGTCCCCCTGCTCAAGGTGGCACATGTACAGGCCCGTCTTAAGTTTGCCAGTGATCATCTAAATGATTCAGAGAAGGCTTGGGAGAAAGTGCTGTGGTCACATGAAACCAAAATCAACCAAAAATGGGTATGACCCAAAGAACACCATCCTCTTAGTCAAGCACAGAGGTGGAAACATTACGCTTTGGGGCTGTTTTTCTGCTAAGGGTACAGGACGACTTCACCACATTGAGGGGCCAATGGATGCGGCCATGTACCGTAAAATCTTGGACAAGAACATCCTTCACTCAGCCCGAATACTGAAGATTGGTCATGGATGGTTCTTCCAGCATGACAAAACATCCCGCCAATGCAACAAAGGAGTGGCTAAAAAAGAAGCACATTAAGGTCATGGAGTGACCTAGCCAGTCTCCAGACCTCAATCCTATAGAAAATCTGTGGAGGTAGCTCAAGCTTCGAGTTGCCAAGCAGCAGCCAAGAAACCTAAAGGATTAAGAGAGTTTCTGTAAAGAGGAGTGGGACAAAATCCCTCCAGAGATGTGTGCAAACCTGGTGACCAACTACAAGAAACGTCTTACCGCTGTGCTTGACAACAAAAGTTTCTCCACCAAGTACTAAGTCATGTTTTGCTTGGGGATCGAATACGTATTTCATTCAGTGACATGTAATATGTAATGTGTCTTTTCTGGATTTTTGGTTGGTATTTTGTCTCTCTCTCCATTAAAATGAAACTAGCATAAAAATGAGAGACTCTTTATTTCTTTGGAAGTGAGCAAACTTACAAATTCAGCAGGGGGATCAAATAATTTTTTCCCCCCACTGTACAGTATATTGTTAGTCTCTGAGTGCAGCACTACTGAACTTCAAAACATCAATCAAACCCTTACATCTTCTGTTCTGAAACTGAACATGTGTCTCAAATGCTAAATGGAAAATGCTCTGCACTTGCGTATATAAGGTTTTTATAACCTTAGCAGCAACACAGAGAATTTTACAGTGTGATTCTCATTCCCATGCACACTCATATTACAATGTTCCCAAAGCCAAAAGAAAAAGAACGAAAAGAAATAAAGACAGAAGGAAAGCGCAACATGAAAGCGTGGGAGAGTTGATGTTGATATGTAATGATTAGCTGGATATGACTGGGTTAGGTCACGTGTGCCATGTTAAAGCATAACCAAATAATTCAAAACAACATAACACAAAGTCTGCAGAGAACAAGGTTTTTCTTAGTGCTCTGCTACAGATCCCATCCCAACAACCACACTGCCTGGAATGAAACAGAAGCAAGTTAAATGGACATTTTAGGGTCAGAGCCCAGCTGTACAGGCTGTTGATGCTCTCTATTCGAAGTTGTAAATGTTCTGATGGGTGGGGAATATGTTAAGAGCAACCTTGACGAACCATGTATCTATTGACTAGCTTTGATATTCTGTCTTCTCCTGTGGTATGATTCTAATCCCGATAAAATAGATCACAAGGTGCATGAATTAATGAAAGAAAAAGGCTAAGTAAAGAGACTGTGAATGGAGAAGTGTCCTGTATTCACAGATGGATAGTTCATGTTAGGATCATATGAGCCCGCTCCCAGCTTGCCCTCTATGCTCCTGCTCTTGCCTTTAGCAACTGTTTTGTGTTTCCTCCTGATTTCAGATGTGATTACTTGAAGCTGCTCGGCTGGGCCACATGAGACGGCATTTGCTCTCCTTCACCTCCTTCTCTTGCACTATTTCTCTGCCTTCTTTGTTGCTGTCTACTCTGTGCAGCAGCATGTTTCTAATTATCCCAGCCAAAGAGGCCTGGCCAGAGAATCAGTGGAATTAGTTTAAAGTAACTGATTCCTTGCAAGCGCAACATGAAGGAATATTTTCGTGGGGGCTATGTGGTATCAGCTCATGTAAATGAAATGTGTATTACAAACAAAACATTCTCATAAGTCTTCACATGCAACCAAAATGGCACATAAGGGAACACAGTTAATTTTATGTGAAATTTAAAAAATTTGATCTTTATACTTTTTATTCTTTATTCTTTCCAATTTGATATGCAGTGCTGTCCAAAAGTCTTGAGCCACCCCTCATTTCTTTATATTTTGCTAGGAAAATGGGAAATAGGTGCAGAGATGTATTGAAATATGTTCAAACATACATGGGAACACAACATATAAGGCAAAAACAGAAAGTCAGTATTTGGTATGGCCACCTTTATTCTTCAATACAGCCTGAACTCTCTAAGGCAAGCTTTCTTCAAGCAGTCTTCAGGAATAGTTCTCCAGTCTTCTTGAAGAACTTTGCTAAGCTCTTCTTTGGATGTTGACTGCCTTTTGTTCAGTTGTCTGTCAGAATGATCCCACACTTCCTCAATAATGTTGAGGTCTGGGCTCAGGGGAGGCCAATCCATGACTGATAGCATTCCATTGTGTCACTTTCTATCCAGGTATGTTTTTACTGCATTGACAGAGTTCAGTCATGCTAAAAATGAAGCTTTATGCTTGAATGATTCATAGGTCAGTGTTAAGTGGCTTAAAAAAATTCCTCTGAAAATGGTCAGGTACAAGGACTGGACTGAACATGAGTGAAAAAGCAGCCAATGTCCAAAGAACAACTTTGAAAGACCTTCAGAAAGCCTGGAAAACTATTGCTTAAGACCACTTTACAAGAAAGTCTGACTGCTTGGAAGCAAAATATGAAAAAAATGATGGATGACCTGAGACTTTTGCACAGTACTGTAATAATTTTGGATGATTACCACCACTCCAACAAGCTTATTGTAGCTGGTAAAATGCATCACTTTTGGTGTAGTTACTGCTCCAATGTCAACCTCTGCAAACCAATGACACTTTCATGGATGAAGACAAGATTTCGCTCCTTTTTCATTCGCATATGGATCCCAGGGAAATGTCTGAACTTTGCGGACAGCTGACACAAATGATGCTTTCACAGTTTGGATTTAGAATTCTGCTCATGCTCTTTACTATCCCAGCTCTTCCCCCTCCTCTGTTACAAAAAGTATATTAAAGTATATAACTAAAATGCTATAATAAGTTCTTTAATCAAAAAAAAAAGTGACATCACACCATAACCATATAGGACTCACTGTGAGTCGTTGAAAAATTCAGTTTTCATAATCTTTGTAGTGAGTGATTCAAGTTCTTATCTTGACTACTGCTTACCACATCTATTGTTACCTTTGGGAGTGGTCAACAGCCAAAACAGGTTTAAAAAAACCCCAGAGTATTTTAGTGGGGTGTATTTCCAGGCTATTGTAGCTGCATTGGTTGTGTGTAGCACTGAAAAGAAAAAGAGTACTGAACTTGACTGACAGTAAATTCGAATGTGTTTACATTTCTCACATGGGCTGTGTGCTGGTACTGATAGGCTATGCTTGTGCTTGTCTGTGATTTTATTCAAGTGTCAGTGACTCCAAAGGACCTCTCTTCTAGTCTGCTGTCAGTGTCAGCCTTGAAATACCTGTCATGCTGTCACACAGTGGCAAACAAGGCTGCTATTGTGTCCAGGTGCTCCTTTGTTTGCTTGACCCTGCTGGGCTGCTCTTCATGACTCAAAGACCATGTTACACAATGGGAAAAGAGAGGTAGGCAGCTACTAGTGGCCTTGGGATATGCACCACATCACTTGTGACTATTCCACACATATGTTTAGATTTGGTAGGAAATTTGCCTCAGAGTCCCAGTCCCAGGATTACAATGACTGATAACTTCAAATATGTTTTGAACATTATACAGTGTAGTAGTAGCTGTCAGTAGTAACAACTGTGCTGATTTCACATGTCATGCTTCATTTGCTATATTTGGTATCAGGCTGCAAACTGTAACTGATTTCCTGTTTTTCCTTCAGTAGGTGTGTAATATTCACATTGTTGCTGCTCTGCACTTTTCAGTATTTTATCCAGCTTTTTCATCCACCTTTTCTAAACACAGCAACATACACATGAGTACAAATGTCTGGAGAGTCCCAGCAGACTTAACACTGAATCCAGTGGAATCTGGATGGGGTCCACTGCACACTGAAAAGAACACCTTATATTTTCTTCATACAGTAGAAGAAAAGTCACTAATAGTCATTTCCTATGGGTGGACCAAGATGGACTTAAATCGAGACTTTCAAGTCACTCTTTGTGTTTAGAAACAATAGAGTCTCAACTATGAAGGAATATAGGTCCAATATTTTTCCACTGAAGTAGACCGATTGGCTGGAAAGACAGGGTCACAAATGAAAACATATGTTCAGGTTATAAGGGTTCCTAAGCTGGCATGAATTCAGGATGGGAACAAAGCAGGTTTTCCTGAGTGCTTATTACACTCTAATGGAGGAAGCATACGATTCCTTCTGTTGGAGTGCAGGTGGTTCCCCTCTTGCTAACTCAAGCAGAATGGACCTGCTCCATCAAACAGACAACAAAGCTTTGTTCCACAGCGCTGGAAATGGATCCAGAAAGGCCACATCTGTTCTATGCAAAATAAAAAGAAACAAAGTTTATAATTTTTCTGTGTGGCAGTCTCAAGCTGATGACTATATAACTTTCATGAAGTGTCACTTCTGCTGGTCACTCAATGGTAAGCATAAAAACTCAAAGTAAAATCTTGCAGTCCAACAGCATGAGTGATAGCAGCAACAAAGAACAAGCAAATACCAACAGATTTTCAAACAAAAAACATAAAAGTGGGAAATAATTCACAGAAATCATAGATATAGGCAGATGAGCACAAGCATCAATGGACCCCAGCTCCACTCAGCTGACCTGCCTGTAGCAGTGTGTGGCACTCAAACCATCCTCAGTCTGTAGCTCAGCACACAGAGCCAGGCTTTGTGCCTGAACCCAGTGCTGATTACAGAGAAAAAAAGTGATTGTTGTCATGGGTTCACTGTCTGGGGCAAAGTATGCTGTTGATGATGATTATTAGGCTAAGAATGTCCTGCTGTCTCTCATCAAGAGTTTTGAGACATGTTTCAGGAAAAAAAAAGATGTTAGTTGTATAATTTGTGGAGTTACTCAAATTATATAACACTATGCCGGCTAGAAAATGCTGGTGAGATTTAAAGCATTTACTTTGCTTCCCCTAATTAATTCAGGTGGTGATGGAAGGCCACTGATTTGTCTGCAGAAATAATTGAATACTTTCCCTGCCAGAGTATTGGTTTGAACTTAACAGTATTCACCTCTGTTAGGCATGTCTCTAAAAGTTCAAGGTTGCATTGCATGTGTGAAAATATGAGAGTGAAATATTAACTCTGTTTAGCTCTGTTGTGTACTGTCAGTGGCTAATTGATGCCTTTGTCTTTGCATGCAGTCAGAGATTTGCCTCTTAAAATGTGTCTGTACCTACAAAGAGCAGTGAGAGTGTTTTTATAAGGATGTCAGTATGAGTGACAACTTTCACAGTGCATGTAGTCACTCAGACCAGTTGTTTGTGTAATAACATTTGTAGGGGCAGCTTTAAGTTCATGCAGTGCAGTTTGTAATTACAGTTCAGCTTTACCTCTTCTTATTTGGGCCTTCAACAATAGTAAAAATTTGCTTCTGCTAGTGATGTTGAATGACAGCTCGGCAGAAGTCCAGGAGATGTTGGGGTTGAACTAGTTGTCCCCCTGAGAGAGCGGCTGTGTGCTGCCGGGGTGAGAGCCAGAGGACCTGGGAGTACTTGGCTGTAACTATGCTAAAGTTCTGTATGTCAAAGCTGTATAGGGTTTCACAGGGAGAGGCAGGGAACTAGCCTGGGAGAACATTCAACTGCAGGGAAGTGCACAGTCAGGAAGTGAACAATAACTCAAAACAGAGCTCCAACAAAAGAGGGCCTTGAGATATGTTGACTTTAAACCTTGTCATCTATCCATGCATTCAGTCATAAAAGAAAATAAATGTCATGCAGGAGGTTTCAGATGGAAACAGTGCATTCTTACGTATTTTGGGTGGAGTGGGAGGGGAATAATCTTTACATATGCCTGGAAAATTACATGTATGTGCTGAAGTGCATTTCAGCACTTCTTGTTACTACTGGAAGTTACTGTGACTGACATGTTTCATCAGAGATGCTGTATTCCATAAAGAATGAAACTACAAATGCTGCAAAGGTTGTTTTCAAGCTACAAGGGGTGAGATTTAGTTACCAGATTTAGAAAGCTATGCTGTTCACCTGTTCCCCAAACAGAGCTGTCTCTAATTAAGAAGCACCGCAGACCCTCTCTCTCATTGGAATTAATTATAAGTTAGAAAAAGAGTATTAAAGTGAGTGGGATATTTTGAACTTCATCTTCTTCCACTTTTCTGACAGCGTATAACCTAGTTAAACATCACCACAAAGGGGCTTCAAAGCCATTTGTGTCCACTTTGACAAAGCTGTGTGTGAATATTTTATGTTTTGCTATTTTTGAAAGCGTTAAAGTTTATAAGGCACTGAAATGCTCTCTAACCAGAGTCAAGCACATGCACCAGCCACATGCACACACACACAACCGTCTTGTTACGCTTTTTTTGTATGGCTGTGGAAACAAAGTGATCCATTTCAGTGAGCAGCCAGCAAAGCGTGAGCTGCTCTGTGGGTTGGGAGGACTCAGTTGTTCTCTGTGTTGAATGGGATCGTCTGCTCGGTCACACTGCGCTGTGTTGCGTTTACTATCCTCAGCAGGAAACTGCCTCACCCAGATGCTGATTCTCTGCCATGGGCTTCAAAACTCCAGGTCTTCAATGACATTTCCCCGTGATCCAAAGTGGCACTGCTGCTGCACTAACTCAGACATGCACAGTGTGTGCGTGGGTGTCTGTGCATTAGCGAGCTTGTACATTCATATGAGCTGGTAGAATGGTGTGTAATTTAACATGTACACAGGGTAAGAACAGCTTTGGTTATGGGTTTTGTGTCTGCATGTGCTTCAGTATTAATATGCACAGACAGGATGTGTGTGTGTCTGCATTAGCACAGTTTGCTGAAATATGAGTTGTTTAGGTCAAGGTTTGTCACCATGACAATGTGAGAGACTGTATTATCACTGCTGGCAAGTTGTCATGATTGTGTCATTTCTTGGAGGACTCTCCATTATCAGATTCGAGATCCTTTGAGAAGAAGTCCACACAGACTGGAGACGGGTTGTCTTCGAAGGCACAATAACAAAAAAGACAGTACACACCCTGGCATCATAGTTTTGAAAGGAACACTCATACTGTGATGTTCTGATCATAGTTACTTCCCTTGGATGTACAACCTGTGCAGAATAATGTATGTTCAGAGTTTGACACCAGAAAGCTTGTTTTCAAGTTCATCTACTGAAACTGTATAAGACATGCACATTCAAGTGGCCTTACTGGGCTTGGAAGCCAATCATGGTCCTTCAGGCAAGAGGACAGATGTTCAGTATTTTCTCCAGTTGAACTTTTGAAATTAAAAAATATTTGCATATTCATAGATTCTTGACATTTCAGTTGGATAATAATTTCTACCCAAACAAATTCTTTTTATGGCCAGACTGTCAGAGCACAAAGTATTTTTGAACATGTCTAGAGGGGATCTTTAAATGACTTTTGTCCCACACAGACTGGATGTGAAGTTCAAGCATGACTTTTACATGGAGGTGACATGGAATAGTGCATATCAGGGCAGGTGAAAATGAACTGTTTGAAAAAAGTAAGTTACACACATTAGTTAAAGATTAATGTGGCCTCTGGTGCACTTTACAGGTATCTTCCAGAGAAGGAAAGTAGTATGAACAAGACAGGAAAAATAACAAGGCCAGCAAAAGCCAGCAGGTTAAACAGCAATGTCTGACCTTATGGGAAGATTTTCAGCAGTTGAAGTAAATTTGTAGCTATGCTGAAAATATTTTGGCATGACCTAAGGTCATTCATGTTAGGCCTCATATGTGGGAGAAAGGAAAGTGCTTGAAAGTGCTTTATTCAACAAAATATCACAAAATACATAGCTGGAATACCATTTATATGTCATAAAACCTTTGTACAAGGCTCAAAGGCTCTGTCCTTTTTAACTCACAGAACATTTTGGAGTCTTTGAGCTAAGTTTTGGCTTCCCAATACATCAACAACCTTTTTAGTCTTCCTACATTTTCATGCTACAAAATGCTACCCATAACCCAAGAGGCTCCAGCAGCACCTCATCTTTAAAACTTCTCAATATAGTGATCAATGCTTAATTCCAATATAACATAGCCTTACCATGAGGCTGTTGATGATGCCTCAAGACAAAACAACAATCTCACTTTCTCTCAGGCACTCCACCCTTTAAGTGAACAAAAGGGTGAAGGCAGCAGAAGGAGAAAACAACAGAAATGCAATGGGTGCGTGTATGAAAGGCTAACATGTGTGAACATTGTGTTTTTCAATCAATGGTGGTACCAAAATAAGGCATCATGGTCATTGCTCATGTTGTAGGGACCTAAATGTTTTTTATACAGTTACTCAGGGGACTTGTCTTCCTTGAGGGAATAAAAAGCAAGTCAACATAACATAACCCATTAAATTTCAGCCAGGACAACTATAGTCAAAAGTTGTTATTTCCATCTGAAGTAATTTATATTTAGCAGCATGTCTTTCTATTTCCAAGTGCATACATGGAAAGCCAGAGGTGGGGAGAGCAGCAGAGAAACCTCACAGAACAGAGCAAACACCAATAACAACTGTGAAGTTTTACTCAAGCGTGACTTTTACATGGAGGTGACGTGGAGTAGTGCATGCCAGGTCAAGTGATTAAGCCAGAAACTGCATGAAAGGAGGAGCTGAGGTGGGCTGCAAAGCAGCTTGCAGATGTACAGAAACTGTTGGCAAGCTGAAGCAGATTAACTACAGCACCCTGAATGAGATATGCCTACTGGATATGTAGGATGGTATCAGCTGAACCAATAGCTAATGCTGGCAAGAACTGAGATCAGCTGATCTGACCAAAGTGCAGCTGAGCTTGACTTCATAGCCTGCCTGAACTAATGCTATGCAAAATTTTAGGTCCTAGGTTTAGATCAGGGACAATGTAGTGTGTGTGTGTGTGTGTGTGTGTGTGTGTGTGTGTGTGTGTGTGTGCGCGCGCGTGCACGTATGT
>VUQS01031968.1:0-11693 GCA_015108495.1 Heterochromis multidens | reverse complement strand
GTGACCTCCTGGATGAGTCGTCGATGCGCTCTTGGAGTAATTTTGGTAGGCCAGCCGCTCCTGGGAAGGTTCACTACTGCTCCAAGTTTTCTCCATTTGTGGATAATGACTCTCACTGTGATTCACTGGAGTCCCAAATCCTTAGAAATGGCTTTGTAACCCTTTCCAGACTGATAAATGTCAATGACTTTGTTTCTTTAGATCGTGACATGATGTGTTGCTTTTTGAGATCTTTTAGCCTGCTTCACTTTGTCAGACAGGTTCTATTTAAGTGATTTCTTGATTCAGCAGGTCTGGCAGTAATCAGGCCTGGGTGTGGCAGTGAAACTGAACTCAGCTTTACAAAAAAAAAATGTGGTTAATCACAGTTAATTGATCATTTAACAAGAGGGGGCAATTACTTGGCCTCAGAGGACCAAACTAGCTAGTTAGGAATTACTTTTTCACGTCCCTATGATCACGAGCTGTGGGTAGTGACCAAAAGGATGAGACTGCAGATACAAGCAGCGGAAATTAGCTTTCTCCAAAGGGTGCCTGGACTAGAAATAGGGTGAGGAGTTCAGTCATTTGGGAGGGGCTCAGAGTAGAGCCGTTACACCTCCACATCAAAAGGAGTCGGGCATCTTCGGCCATCTAACAAGGCTGCCTCCTGGGTGAGGTGTTCCAGGCATGTCCTACTGGGAGCAGGCCCCAGGGTAGACCCAGGACATACTGGAGAGATTATATCTCTCAGCTAGCCTGGGAATAACTTGGTGTTCCCCCAGATGAGCTGGAGGAGGTGGCTGGAGAGAGGGAGGTCTGCTGCCCCTGCGACCTGCCCCCGGATAAGCGGGAAAAGATGGATGGATGGATGGATAAGAAGAAGACTAAGGAAAAGATATAATAACTACCTAATATATCAGTGTTTTAGAGGGACGCTATCAGGCAGGGGGAGAACTTTAACTTCATTTGTGGGTAAACAGCAATGTCAACAGGAAGACAGCAGCTGGATTTCCTTCTGAATAGACTGTTAACAAGTACCGGACAAAAACAGAAATGAAATGAAAATATTTTGTAACAACTGTATTAAATCTGTGTGGCTTTTATTAATTTCATGCATTAATCAGAACTTATATAGATGAAATCTGGTGAGACACCAGGAGGAGGACACGGCCTCAGAGGACCAAACTAGCTACTTAGCAATTTATACAGTCGAATAATTTGTTGCAGTTTCTTTAAAAACGGCCACAAACTACTCTGACAAACACAAACACGACTCATTAGTCTGCAATCATTTCTACCATCGTGTCAAATACTAAAAGAAACTGTCAACTGTTGTCTAAGAACTCCTGCATGAAGTGCATGAAGTGACAACTGCGAGCAGCTGCAGCTGTAAACATGAGAGACTTCCTGAGACTGCGGCCCTGCTAATACTCGCTCACCTGTAACTTAAAGGTGCACCCACAGACCCAGGAATCCGCCTTTCCCAGGGCCTTGTCGGGGGCTGTGAATCCATAGCAAAATATGTCCACAACACAGAAACAATGCAGAGAACTAACCGCTTCTCTTTCCACCAGTCCACTGCTAGCTTCCCGTACTTCTTTCTCTTCCTTGAGGTTTATTGGCGGTTCGATAACAAAGAATTGGTGCAATAGCGCCACCATCTGGTGTGGCGTGTGGCGCCTGCCTGGTGGAGTGGAGTGGATACTTCTGGCAATCATAGCTTAGTTACGGCAGTGTAAGTATTCTGTGGACCTGTGGTATAATATTTACAAAATGAATCCTTTAAGTCAGTTAGTTAATCTGCAACACCATTATAAAACCTCATGACATTCATTTTGTGAATGAGTTAGACTTCACTGTGAGGTTAGACTTTGGTTTTGTCCAAGTCTAAATTTTGATGTTGGTTTCATCTCTCTTGTTTCTTCATGCACATTTCTAATGCTTTCCTTTAAATTCTGTAAAACCACAGTTTTTTTTTAATTGGAAGTCCTTTATGTTGTATTTAAAGCACTTTGAATAACCTTGTTGTTGTCGCTGTTCTTTTCTCTCTTTCCTTCAATTTCTGCCTCAAAATGCTCTTAAAGTCTGTCCTACTGAAGCTGTTTGCCAGATCCCTTTTGTTGCCAAATGATTGTTTTTGTGGCTTCCTTTGGAATCTGCCATTTTATTTGCTTTTATATCAAAACGTTTTCAAAAAAATAAGTATAATGTTTGTTTTACTTTTATTAAAATGACTGATATACTTATATTTTTACCAAAAAATGCTACTTCTCATTGGGCACAGGCGGAATCTTATGGTCAAAAACTCTTTTCATACTCTGACAAATCAGACTGGTGATCCAAATGTCTTGCATGTTCACTTCAGGATGAGCAGACTCTCTTGAAGGACAGAGGCATGAATTCAAATAGAAAACATATTTTCCAATATCTAGAGGTGAGAAATTTTCATTAAAGCACATCAACACTTACTAGACCCCTGCAAAAAAAAAGAAGAAGAAGAGGTCAGAGTGATATGTGAGAAGATCATCTGTTGCCAAACCACTCAACCTGAGCTCTCCCTCTATATTCATTTCTAATCCTGTCACTCCCAACAAAGATCTTAGCATCTTCAGCTCTCCCACCTTCAGCTCGGCCTTCTGTCTTTTTGTCAGTGCCACCGTCTCCAAACCATACATCACTACCAAGAAATTTCCTAGTCTGCTGTCTGAATGGCTGTGATGTAAACTGGCCAGTGATGAGCTTGATTTTGAATGAATTGTTGCCTTAAATGCTCTTTATGCATTTTTTTAAATTTAGTTTTTGCACTCACTGTAGTTCTACATATTTTTGTAATTTTATTTATTTATTTTGTACTTCTTACATTGCACATCCAGTAAAAATGCACTGCTTTTCACATGAGCTCAGCCTGGAGCTTAAAAAATATTTGCTTTGCGCTTCTGTCCAACAGAGGGTGCTGTGACTCATCACAAAAGACTGATGCACCTTCGTGGCCTCTAATATTACAGATAAATGGGAATTTCCCCTCTGTGTACTCTGTAATTAAACAAAGAACACTTTTAAAGAAAAAATCAGAATCTTACTAACTAATATGCAGTCATTTTAACTGTTCTTTTTTAAATGGTATCTGAGGAGAGACATTAACACAGTGCTGATGTTTGGATTTTTATTACAAACCTAGACTAGACGGTCAGAATGTGAAATGTGAGTGAACAGGTTTTGGTTACCAAGGAAAATACTACACTACATACTCTACTGTCCTCACTCTAATGCACCCAAGATGACACCTTTACCCTCCCGGCCGCTCAGGTCAGCTGATCAGCTGCTCCTGGATGTGCCGAGGACAAAACGAAAGGTCAGAGGGGACAGAGCTTTTGCTGTGGCAGCACCTAAGTTGTGGAATTCGCTGCCACTGCATATTAGACAGGCTTCTTCACTGTCCATTTTTAAGTCCCTTCTGAAAACCCACCTCTTTTCATTGGCCACAGCGTGAGAGTTGATTTTTTGATTGTTGTATAAATGTTTTTGTATTCTTTTTCTGTTCTTAATGTTTTTTTAATGTCAAGCACTTTGGTCAGCATTTGCTGTTTTAAAGCGCTTTATAAATAAAGTTGAAGTTGAAGTTGACACAAGTTCCTCTATGTCTATGTCTCGGTGTTATCCTCTGAAACCTGCTCAGCAAAAAGAAACACCATGCAGTTCACACAGTTTCACACCTCTGACACTGACAGAAGATGGAGACCTGCTTGCTGAGCAGAATTTTTTTTAGCAGTATCACTACTTCTGTTGTCAGAAATATTGCTGACAGAGCTCTGAGATTTGACTTTTAGCCAATTGTGTGAGTTTGGTTTGAGGATGCATTCACTAGCTCTCAGTAGTGTCAGTTAACTCTGAAATAAGGTCTGTGAGGGGGTGACCTGTAACACTGCTGCTGTAACCGTGAGCAAAAGAAGTGTACGGTGTGGTTTTAGGAGGGAGTCCTGTGATGTAAAGCACTATTGGTGTGTGTGGGTGGGTGGGGGTGGGGTATACGCAGACTTGTCACATTAGATTCCCTATAGGTGGGACGACAGAAAACACCAGTGTGATCTCACAGTGTAGGTGTGCAATACTGAGGCTCCCTTTTTGTGGCATGATGGTGTCAGAATCCTGGGCCAAAGGTGCGAATCCCAGTGTCTGTCTGTGGTGTCACTGAGTGGGGGAAGATCGTTGAACTGATGATGCTTCTGATATTTGGGGTTTGCGCTATGGAACTGTGACCTTTTCTACTGTCATGATATTGGAAGGTCAACAAAAAAAGAAGAGTGATCTTTACACTTAAGTTAATCTATAGAACTAGAATATAGAATTTTTAACTTGGCTGCAGGAACTTACAGCCTGATTATAGATGATATCCCAGGGAATCCCAAACATGTAGGATTGGGTCAGCCTGGGCTCTGTTTCAGTTTCAGTTTTTCAACCTGGTTTTATGCACAGAAACCCTGTAACACTGAAGCAGGACCATGCTGATAAGTTGAAATGCTGCTGTCTAAAAAAGGGTTTCCCAACATAGGGGTTAGGTGACCTCTAGGGGTCACAAAAATAAATCTAAGGGATCGCAAGGTTGTCAACAAGACATAAAAACATTTTATCACAAAAAACTATTACAGTCAAATATAAAAGAATATTTAAAATGTTTTGGAATATCACGTTTCCACTAAATAGGAAGCTATAGGGGTTTCTTGCATGACCTCATGCACATTGTTGAGAGCTGTCCGCCAAATTGAACATGATACAACCACCGGTCGTGAAGGAATAATGTGTCTTCCACAACAACGGGCAAGAGGTTTCTGGAGGTTGCTGACTGTTGCTGGGTGAAAAGAAGGTGCTGCACTAAAAACCTCCTTGTGATTGCTTTGGTTGCCAGTAGATTGCTGCAGTCACCCGTAGTTTGCACGAACGATGCTGACTTGTCTGCAGACACTCGCTAACTACTAGCTGAGCAGTAGCAAAACTTGAAAAACTGCGACACAAACCAGAACCTGCACTTTCAAAGTCAAAGTTGTGCCTCAGCACTGCAACCAGCACATTTCAAAAGGCTCAATTTTTACTTCAGGTGAACGTTCTCTGTTTCATGTTTGTGTCACACTTTTCACAGTTTCACGTGTAGTTGGTGTAGTGTTTGCAGACAAGTTGGAGTCTTTTATGCAAACTATGGGTTCTGCTAGCTACCAAAGCAATCACATGAAGGTTTTCGCCAACCTGGTCAGGGAATACACATTTTTCCCTAGTGAACGGTGGTTGCCAGATGGTTGGGGACTGGTCTCTAGGCCTGTGTGACTGGGGCCTTTTTTCTCTTGACCCTACAGCATCATGTGTCCAAATTAAGAACATGTGGTTAGCGGGTACATGACTACAAAACCTTAATAGCTTAGCTTAGGCAGCTTAGCTTAGCATATGCTTGGTTTGCTGAAAGTGGGGGAAACAGCTAGTCTGTGGTTAAAAAAGAAAAAAAAGAACTAATAATGATGTTAAATCTGCTTCTTTAGCACCCTAACCCTTCTTAGAAAAGTTAGCAGGTACATAAAGTAAGCATATTTCCCCCAAAAAACTCCATTATTACTTGAATATAAATGAATGAGAGATCTTTAATTCAATAAACAATAAATTAAAAAAAAACCCTGCTATGACAATATCAAAGGTGCATTATTATGAAGTGTATGATATTAATTAAAGTTTAAAAGAAAAAAAAAAGAAGCTAAATCCCCTTTCTTCACATGTGGTAGCTAGTACACATTCCAGGTTGTTTAGATAACAATGTTGTACATTAACACACATATCGCATTTTTAGTCAGCAGTTCCTTCTCTCCAATTGGTAATGGCTTCAATCGTTTTTCTTAAAGCTGAGATTAGTTTAACGTGGCACCCCCCACTTTTTGTATCTAACAGTAACTGTTCCCGTCATTGCTAAAAATTGCTGTTTTTCTTTGACATTCCTTGGTTTCTAGTTGCTTCATTATTCCTAGTCCCTTTGTGTGTACATCTCTTTGGGCATGAAGAACCCAGAAGTATAAACTTTGTCAGAGTCTGGGAGCTCTAAGATAGACAATTTCTTCCCTGCTGTTGTTGAATGAGCAGACAATCACCAAAATGAAGAGGAACCAAAAGAAATGCCTTTGTGCCAGTTTTCTCTGTAAGAGCAGTCTGACATGTCTATTTAAATTGATTGGAAAAAAATTTGGTGGGGCAGCCACAAACTTACCCTGTATATTCCTGTGTTTACACAAGTGAAATAAGTGGTGATCGTAGAAAAGATTAGCTCAAAGAATCCCTAAGCTTTCCCCGGTGCCTGCTATCTGACATACGTATCTCTTTCTGTTTCTGCATTCGTTCTGAAGTTCCAGTGTTCCTGCTGTATTTTCAATGGGCAGCACGCTGGAATGGCCGGAAAGTGTTGAGCGTACTTTTTACACACACAGCTTCACCCTTCCTCTTTTTGTCACACACTTGGTATTGTACAAAGTATACATGACAGAGGGGAAGAAGCAAATTCTAACAAAAGTGGAACTGTTAAGAGAAAAATATTGGTGGGAGTGTGTTGAAGCCATTTGAAGTTTGTGTGTATTTAACACCTCTGTCTGCCACAGTGTGTTAACATAGTTGTGTCGCTTCTCAAAAAAGGGAATACAGTAATGTCATGACTGTAAAGTCAAACGAGTCAAACTAGATAACAGTGTTGTGATGGAGGCAATATTATCAAGTTATGTTATTGGGTGTGTAAAGAGCACACAGTGTAAAAAGCAGCTTTAAAAGAAACGCGGTGGTTTGAAGGACCTATAAAAGTTATAAAATTAGGATTGTAAATAAGATGCTGGAGCAGAAAAGTTATAAGACAGAGGCATGGTACAGAATCCTCTTGCTCTGCCCTCAAAGAGTCAATCAACAGCTGAACCAGATAACAATGAACCAGCCATTTGCACAGTTGCATGCCCAGATGTAGATCTCCTTATCATAAGTGTACTTATAATTTTCTTGACTAACCATATCCATAAAGTGAATCAGCATGACATTTGTCTGAGTGGTCAGACATCATGTTGGCACTCTGGATTGAGCCGGGAATTAAGCCATAATACTGTGAAACATTCATAGTAAAAGTACATAAAAGATAAAAAGATGGCGACACCCAATTTTGCTGCGGCTGCATCAGCTCAGGTTATCCTGTACAGTTTTTCCTTATTAATAATATGTACATAGACAAATTTTTCTTAGATTCTTCCATGTATATATCCTAGATTCTTTTTTATATTTTATACCTTTAGATTTAGATTTATTTATCTATTGGCTATTCTATTCTATTCTATTCTATTCTATTCCTAAAACCTGTGGGGAAAAACCTTATTTCAGGGCAAAGTCACTAGGCTGCCTCTCTGCAATAATTTGGGTAATGAATCTAGAAGAACTTTACACTCTGTTTTAGTCAACCTAAAGGACTAAGCTAGTAAGCGCTTAGTACTACATGTTTGTTTTATTTTCTACAATATATCTATATTTCTTATTCTATTTAAGTTGTGTTTTGGGTTGCCAGAACATAACTTCAGGTAAGTTCATTTTAAGCCTGTTTTTAAGGCAAACTTAGCTTCCCTTGTAATTGCTAAACAAACCAGGTAGCCAACGCTACCTGTAGCTCGTTCAAATATGATCACGTCTGATTTGAAAAATCAAGATGGAAAACAGTCATACGGGCAAACTCAAGACTTGTGACTTCAGTCCATCTGTTTTTGGTTCCTGCTCATTTTAAATTATGTTTTTGAACGCTTTACATTTGGTGACAATTTTCATTGCATAACACAGAAGTGAAAAAGTCAACTCCTTTTTCCCAAAATTTGTACTTACTGCTACTTTAAAACTATTTTGAACAGTGGTTAATCCACTTCCTGATTTGGGTTGAATTGCGTGGATAGGGGGCTGGTAGGGCTGCTCACTTTACTCACTCACATCAAAAATAATCAGTGAAAACAATGAGGCCACACATATCTGTTGAGCATTCAGTGACAGACAGGTATACACTGTTTCTAGTCAAACAAACAGCAACAGCTACATGGGATTTTCCCTGCTCTGAACATGAGTTAGGTCTTGCATGAGGAGCTGTTCTAGCAACACATACTGTACAACACCTATAATTAAAATGTGCAGCAGGAAGTTTGCAAATTGTAGGATGAGAGAATGGAAGTAAAAGCATGCTCCAAATTTCATAGACAACCCAGTGGGAAAGAGAACTATTTGTGATCATGACATTGTTATCATTCAGTTAATTCAGACTTAGCAAATTCTGTATGCAAAACTGATGTGATTCATTTTCTTCAGGTAACCAAAAAATATAGAGCATTATTATGTAAAGTAAACTTAAGAGTCTAAATTCTAAATGTGAAAGATGTGCACAGAGTAGGACAAAAAAATATCCAGTTTTTGCTTCTATATTTAGTATCCAGAAAAAAGAAAAAAAAAGTACATAAGGGAAGTGTATAAATACCATTAAAACTAAATTTCTGTTATTAGTAATAAAAGTAAGCAAGGGTGCGGAGGACAGGCCTGCCCTGTAGTAATTTCTGCCTAGTTTTGTGAGTTGATAGCAAGTTCATTCAGGTGGAGCTGGTGTAATCAGCAAACTACTTGCAGCAGGGAGAGAGGAGGGGGAGGAGGGGACCTGAGGGAAATGGGAGGAGACAGAGCAGCAGAGGAGGGGCATTACGGGAAATAGGTGGCTAAACAGGTCTAGCTCGCCTTTTCCAGGACATGGTGAGGAAATGCTCAAAAGTATATGCCATAAGCACCTGGGAGAAGCTGTCTCTGTGACACAGATACAAAGCACATACATGTGGGATCCATATGCAGCTATACAATCATGCAGGGTTGTAGTTGTGAGAACTGTCTGCCCAACACTGATGCAGCTCATTGCAGAAGTGAAATGCCCTGATGAATTTCTTTATTATTTTGTCAAGGTGAGGACATTCTGTACTGTAATTATTTTCCAACAAACTGGATATGATGTTGCAATAGATATGTGACAGTTCTAGCTTAACCTGTTTTCACATGTGTTTTTATTAAGTCAGTTAATTAAGTCCTGGTTTAAAGACTGACAGGTAATGCAAAAGAGAAGATCTCACCTTGAGAGTTGTGGTCTGAAAGTTTGGAAAGACTGTCTAAGATAGGCCTGGTTTTGATGATCTAGTAATCACAGATGACCATACGTTGGTTTTCTTCCAATTCAGAGCTTTCAGAGTCTATACAAATGGTTTGCTTTTCTGTGGCCTCCACAACATATGGAGTTGCATCTAAATAAAACTAACATCAAAGAAATGGTGTCAGCCCAGTTCAAGTGTGTTATTATCGATGTTCAGTCCAAATGTCAGTGCAGTAACAGCACCATTACAGGAACCAACAACTTACATCACTACCAACTCAGCTGCAGAAAAAAAAAAAAGAAATGCCACAAAAAACATTTCACTTACTTATGGTTACTCGTTTTTTTCTTTTAAATAAAATCCACCACTGTTTCACATCCTGGTTCAAGTTATTAGAAAAGCACAAAATCTGCATGTTTTCTTTAATGTTTTGTCTTATCAGGTAAATAAATATGGATTAAAGCAGCTCAAATCTACATTCTTATGTGAACAATTTTGTCAAAAAGATCTCTGTAATGTTAAACGGGTCCTTTATAATAACAGTCACTCATTACTGCTGTTGCAGTCATCTCTGGGGGGCTGTTTTAGTCTCTTTGAGCTCATCGTTTTGAGTGAAACTTTATTATTTTAAAGTTTGCAATTAGCTGGTGGAGACGGTGAGAAACAGAACTCAAAGAGGAGTGGATGGGGTTTACTGTTTACTATTTGGCGAGTGGTCGGAAACACAAAATGAATGGTAGGCATTAATTGCACTTGTTGATTGTTGCTCTATTAGAAGTTGCAATAAACACCAGATGGGGTTAAGCTAATTTATGATTCAGTTCAGAAGACTGCTTGAGTCAAACTGACAAATAATATAGATTAAACTGAACGTCCAATAACAGTATGCCGTGTGTCTACAAATAAGTTGGGAGCAGTAAACCAAAACCAGTATAACCCGTGAGTGGATTGCTGACAGTATCCTGTGCACTGAGGTTAAATCAGGGTTCACTGTAGTTCCGTTCAACGAGACAGGAAGGAAGCTACATAGAGCATTTCTTTTCAGCCTCCCGATACGAGTGAAAACAAGCATCTCCACTGTAGTACATCCTGGGTTCCTTGGTAATGACGCTTCAGGACACACTGATTGTAAACTACCTTGTCGACAGCAAAAATTGAATTTTACAAGAAACAAGATTATAATCAAACTGTCAATTTGTCACCTATCAACATTGACATCTCTTATTTGTCATGAAAATGTGAAAGGTACTGAGGTAAATAAGAAACTCATGAATTCCCTTTAGCTGTTTTTGTCTTTATTTGGCTGTATGCCAAAGCATTTTCTTCCGACACGATGTGTTTTAGTGTAAAAACATGAACCTGCAGCCTAAATGGACATTTGAAATTTTTATTAAACTGTACTTTGATTAATGGCAATAAGCAAATTTTAGTGTGCTACACTAAACTGTTGAAAATAATAAATGTCACACCTAAAAGTGGTCTTGAGGAAAAGTTCTCCAGGTTATCTTAAGGTCTTTCAAAGTTTTTTTATTAGACATTATTTGCTTTTTCACTCATTTTCAGTCCAGTCCTTTGACCTGACCATTTTTTGTTACTTTGTTTCTTTGCTTTTTTGTTTTCTTTTTTTTTTGCTTGTTAAGCCACTTAACACTGACCTATGAATCATTCATAAAAAACAGTACCTAACTCAAAGGATGAACTACTATTATGTCTACACATAACAGACAACTTAGAGCGACTTGTATCTTTAGGCACTTTGTTGGTAGTATCAATATGTGCAGAGGCGGTCAAGAGAGAGGTTCAACAGTGTCTGTAGCCATCTGTAAAACACGGTGGAGGCTCTGTCATGGTTTGAGGCTGCATTTCAGCCAGTGGTGTTGAGGAATTTGTCAAAATTGATGAAACTATGAACACAGAAAAGTACAGATTTTGATCCAACATGCAATACCATCTAGAAAGCATCTGATTGGAAACACAATGCAACGCGTCGGATGCAGTGGTGTAAAGCACGCCGCCAATGGACTCTAGAGCAGTGGAGAGGTGTTCTCTGGAGTGATGAATCACGCTTCTCCGTCTAGCAATCTGATGGACGAGTCTGGGTTTGGCAGTTGCCACGAGAACGGTAGTTGTCTGACTGCATTTTGCCAAGTGTAAAGTTTGGTGGAGGGGGGATTATGGTGTGGGGTTGTTTTTCAGGAGTTGGGCTCAGCCCCTTAGTTCCAGTGAAAGGAACTCTTAATGCTTCAGCATACCAAGACATTGTGGACAATTTCATGCCCCCAACTTTGTGGGAACAGTTTGGGGATGGCCCCTTCCTGTTCCAACATGACTGCACACCAGTGCACAAAGCAAGGTCCATAAAGACAAGGATGAGCGAGTTTGGTGTGGAAGAACTTGTCTGGCCTGCACAGAGTTCTGACCTCAACCCAACAGAACACCTTTGGGATGAATTAGAGCGGAGACTGAGAGCCAGGCCTTCTCGTCCAACATCAGTGTCTGACCTCACAAATGCGCTTCTGGAAGACTGGTCAAAAATTCCCATAAACACTCCTA